>WBNQ01048809.1:0-25771 GCA_013401375.1 Spizella passerina | reverse complement strand
CGAAAAGGTCTAGCATCTCACAGGGTCCATAAAACCTGCCACAGTGTATCCTAATGTTTACCAGCAAGATCTTCCTTTAATCCATGACCCCTCTTTCCAATGAGCCTGCTCACATCTCCTGCTTCTGTGAGATGACCTATGTGGAATGCTAGTTAAACCCCATTTCCCTTATTTACTGATCTGCCATGGACTCCAATACAAAGATTATACTTACCAATTGGCCCCAAGGCTGCACCAAAAATTCTATTTGTCTTCTGTGAAGTTACAGTGGCGAGAGAGAACAAGGACAGGGTGTACCATATTCTTATTTGCAGTATACCTTATTTTCTTCTGCATGCTTAACTACTGAAATTTAATTCCTTACTTCTTCCATGCTGACAATACCACTGAGATCAATTAATCTGTTTTTCTTCCTTTCATGCTTTTATCACACTGTTTGTTTCAACCTGGCCAGTGAAGCCACTTCCATTGTTCTACTCCAGCCATTCTTTAATTTCCATGTTTTTCTAATACCTAAAATAAATGGCTTGCATCTTGCATTTCAGATGTTACTGTTGCTCACTCCACATTCCCTAATGTCCCCTCTGACCCTGCAGCTATGAGCTTTGCTGTGGGGCTGCACAGTCACTGCTCTAACAGCTGCACTTCATCCCACAATTCCTGTGCAGACTGCCCACCCAAAAGCTGTGCACGTCAGAAAGCATAGAGCAAACGCCTGCAAGGCATGCAGTGGGGAGAGGCTCTGAGGAACTTTCAGGGAAAGTGATGTCTGACTAACTTAGCACCTCTTTACTCATTACACATGGATCTTCTTTCCTTGGGGAGCTACAGTGAGGTCAGACACACTGGATATTAGCTGGTCAGTAGTGTTTTGTTACTATATATATAGGAAAATACACAGGAAAAATACAGTGGTAGCCCCAGTACTTTGTCCATGTGCTCTGTGTTCTGAGGAGCACCCAGTACTGTGGACAGTGTACAAACACTTGTTTTAGGTGTTACCAGTGTGACAAATCATGACATGTCAATCCTGCAAACTGCCCAAGCTCTCTGCAAACTTTTCTTTTTCTTGCTTGGATTTTAAGAAGGGCTCAACATCCTGCCACAAAGGAACTTGACTGGTACCACTGTGGTGGAGCTCATTTTTAGTACAGTAGATCTGTAAACTGAATTACATATTTTCTATAAAACCTATTCCCAACAAATAGCCAACAACATTAGTCAGTTGATAAAGTATCATCTGCTTCTAATGGTCATTAATTCAATATCACCCTGCTCACCATAACATCACTGTTCCACGCTTCCTCCTCCCTGGTCTTTCTGCAGAGTTAAACTTCATGAAGTGTGCATGTGGTGGAACAAATTAGCAAACTAAGTGAATGCTGTCTCCATTTTCAAGTTTTCAGACTACTTGACTGGCACTCATTAATTCAACATTTTAGTGATACATAGAATAATCTTCATTCTATAGATGAGAAAATTGGAGGACATAAAATTAGACATGCCTGCATATGACAGCACTCTGAATTTACTCTGCAGGACACTATTCATCCACAAATTTTAGAAGACTTTAGAAAATCTCTCCCTTTTTATAGCAAATGAAATTAAGACAAAAAATGCACTTGTTTGGAAAGACAGAGAAAAACCCTGTGATAGAACAAAAAGTAGGCTGACCAGTGGATTCTCACTCTGCAGACACTGAGCTGCTGATAAAACTTAAAGGAAAATATGACAAGTTATTGATATGCTTTTCCTGCAGTTGGAAGATTGTGCAGCATGAGTTCAGCATTGGTACCAGTAGGTTTGGCAGCATAAATCTTACCATGAGCTTTCTGAGCATGTACCCTATTTCTCCAGCCAGGCCCTGTAGCTGCTGCTCAGCTCCATGGTGCCAGAATGAGACTGGAGGGAGAGACAGCATTAGAGATACCCCCTGCATCAGTGACAAGAACCCCAAACAGGGGGAATCCAAGATTACTGGGATTACTGGTTAGCACACTGCTGTATAACTTCATTTTGGTATCAGCAGGGAGAAAGCAAGCAGTGAATTATCAGCGCTTCCATCCAACTTTCAGTTAAGCCGCTTAAGCCACAAAAATATCCTCGTTTTTCTTTCATATTCACATGTGAAGATCTAGATGTAATGTCACTTTCTGCAGCCTCCCAAGTCATGTTATATGTGGTGTTCTTGAAAAGAAGCAATTGTGTTCTATAGTTTGGAGATGCAGCCTATATTTTTTAAACTAGCTGTTAATTTTTGTTAAATACGTACAACTTGCTGTAGTTATTTTACAAAACCTATATGTGTCCTTGGTTGTGTTCCCATTTGAACATCTTGCAGAGATGTCAAATTATTTTTCACTGGGTTGCCTTGAACTACAAATGTATTAAGCTATATAAGTAAACTTTGTCTCAGAATTTTAGAAATTAGTATTTTGGCCTTTTATCAGGCTTTCTAGTTCTCCTTAGAATTAAAAATATGGCTTATTCACTGATTATGTAGAGGAGAAAGAGAAGTGGACTAGTCACTTGATTAATGTGGCATATCTGGTATTTCATGTACTAATTCACACTGAATACCTGACTTTTCTATTCCTATTATGATAATAATATACTTTAGTCAGTGACAGTACCTGACCAAACTTAGCAAATTTTAATTTTCAACAAACTAAAAATATAGTTCAAAATATTTATGAAATAATTTGTTTGAATAATTTAGAAATAAACTTTATTTCAGGGTGGCTAATGAGTTTTCTCAAGTGAGCTTTCTTCTGTTACGCAACACTACCAAATTAGGTCAAGTCGTGATTTCATAGATAGTTGAATCTATAAAACCTGACACACAAAACCTTAAGTAGATTCATAGAAAAGACAGGCATATTAAGTTGGATGGAAATTGCAGTTGATTTATGGCACCCATAAAACACCAGTGGCCTAACAGATAAGACTATTTTGCCTTCCTGAAAGACTTCAGTCTTGAGCAAGGAATTGTTAGGGAAAGTCAGACTATGGTGGTTTTTATGAATATATTTAATAATACAAAATTTTTAACAAACACCTGTCATCAACAGTTTACTTTGATGCTAAGGTAGGAAAAAACCCTTAAAAATGGTCCTAATTTCAGAGAGCTGATGATCAATGCTAAATATATTTGTCATATGTATGATAATCGACAGTCCCCTGTATATTATTTACTCTTGGAATCTAATCTGACAATCAGTTGGGTACATGATTAGCTGATAAATAGTTGTACACATATGATTTACTTGAATCAAACATTAACTAAACACAGAGTATAATAATAGGTGAAAATAGGTAGAGAAGGGAGTAGATGGCAATAACAAAGGCCAATTTCTTGCTTGCTCTCTCTAAGCATAGGAAAGAACAAATCAGCTCAATGCCCTCCTACTGTGAATTTGGCCTTTCATCTTCAAAGCACTTTCCAAACGTTTATTAATTATCTTTACAGCAGTCCGTAAGGCTAATAGATAAATAGCCGCCTTCTCGGGACAAACTGAAACACGAAGGTGGAGCCATTGCTTGGCGGCCCTGGTGAGTCAGCACGGAATCCAAGATCAAAATCCAGCAGGGGCCGGCACCCGCGCTCCTGGGCACCTGCTGCACTCACTCTCTTTCGTGGTCTTGTCCTCCTGTGTGCCAAAGACTTGGTGTTTTTGTTTTGCTGGTTTTCTTCCCCTTTGCCTTCTGCTTCCTGCAGGCCTCACTGGAGATCAGACCATGTGCAAATTGGCAGGTACAGTTTTCGTTTTTCTTTCTTCCCTCAGCCTTCCTACTTAAGTATATGCCCAGCCAGCCTTCTTGTCCCCTTATACCCTATCCTTGGACTGTGCATTTTTGAGAAAGTAATAAACCTTGAATTGACTGAATCTTACATTTATTAATTTGACATATCTGAGCATAATGATGTAATTTTTCTAATTAAATGGCTGTACCTAAAAAATCACAAGAATGGATCTCATGTCTTGAATCAATTAATGAAATACTTCTTTTGATGGTTTCCTATAAAATCTCCAAATCTAGATTCCTGTTAAGGATCTCAACTATTTTATTCCAGTGATTCCCACAGCCTATAGCCATGTATTTAACTATCTAAGGATTGTGAAGACAGGCATGTTCCCTTGGACAGTTTGGGATGATTTCTTACCTTCTGAGTCAGTACCTTATCCAGTTACAGCTACAATTCACTACCTGAGCAGAAGCTCATATATCGTAGCGGCCTCATTTTCTCCTTTCAGACTGCCTCCTAAAAACCAGTCAGGTTCCTCACTGAGACCCCATCCAAAGTTTCTCTTGGCTCCAAGGGATCATCCTGGAGACAGCTGGCCTACCTCAGACCATGTAAATGGCTACTGAGTAATAGTGTTTCAATTGGTTGTGTGTAGGGGTTTCCAGTGAAAAATGCTGGACACAAAGACTTCTACAATCTGAAGTAGATTTGGGAAAACTGAAGGTGGCTCTCAGTCTCCCTGGACCTATGTTCTTCCCTGCAGCTATTGTAAAACCTAGTGCAAAAGTGCTGCTGATTCTCAGTGTAGAAAGATTGGCAAAGTACTCTGAGAAAAGACAAAAGTTTGTCAAACATGTGCTGTACTGAAGTTACAAAAGTCTTACAAAAGTAGGTTATTATAGAGAAGGAATTTGATCTGTTTTTCTAAATTTAGACATCTCTTACCATCTGAGATGACAGTGGCTGTCCTGTCTGCCACTCAATTAATACACCTGTAGAGCTCAGGTCTCTTACAGAACCTGTGTTGTAGTTGCCATTTGGATGTTTTACTTTCACAGGATCTCTTGAGTTAGATGCCTATGTTTGGCAACTTATTTTGACCCTACATAACATGTAGTCACTGTGAAGTTTTTCATCTAAATTAATCACTGTCTTGAAACTTGTTATGGACAAAGCATAAACAAAACACTTGTTTTGCAAGAGCAGGTATGAAATCGATTGCTGACAATAAGAATGTGGTCAAAACAGAATACTACAGAAGAAAGGAATTCACAAATGAAAAACCTGTGCTCTTCAGGATGGATGTGAATATTGTGTAAATAGACATTAGTTAGAGGTTTCATTGTGACAACGTTGTCTCTCATAATTATAGGTTACAACAACTCTTCTGTTTGCTCGCAAGGTTAAACACATCACAACAATGCTCCTGACCATGTCTGACATCCAGAATTGCACCTTCACTTAAGAAACATCCTCTGCCTGTTTATCCTTTATAATTTCCCAACCACTTTGGAGGCCTATACTTAATTGACTTTGGCATGGATTCTCATCCTGAAAACACTTGGAAGCACGTGCATAATTAATGTTTGAGTATTTCTACTGAATACAGTAATGGGCAGTTACATGTTTTAAAGGACTGAAGACATAATTAGTGAGCAGCCCTTAGATTTAAAAGACTACTTGAAATTTACCTTGAAAAGCAACTTAAGTCAACCTCTTCTGCAGTGAAGCAAGAGCCCTCCCTCAGCCCCAGCTGAGGTCAGGAAAAAAAATCAATGTACAGTATTAAGAGAATTTGAAGTCCTTTGATCTTGCCATTGTTTTATGTTTTCTGTATGCAAACCCATGTGGTGTAGTTTAAGAATTTAGCTATTATACATCTATTCTTGGCACTACCAGTAATATACAGACTTCTTCAGATTTTTTTCCTTCTCCCTTTTTCCTGACATTAACATGTCAGGAAAGGATTCTTGTTACCTCAAGACTCACGTGCCAGGCTTCATATGACCAGGACCCCATGATGTTGCTAACTTTCCGTATCAGTTCCCTTAATTTATTAATGATCATTTCACCCATTTGGGAGTGCTAGCCATAATAATAGGGTGGAGAAGTATTAGATAACAGCAAGTTATCAGTCATATGTGTGTTTTCTTGTTAGATGATTAAGGGTACTGAGTAGATTTGTGCTTCAGATATTTTAAAAAATAAGATATCTGCAGAAACAGGTAAGCCACATTTCCAGCTCTGCTAGAATAGGGTTGCACAGAGCTGAAATTGAGGGCTAAATCATCCTTTGGGGCCAGGGGCCAAAGATTTTGAAAAACTTTCTGTGGCAGAGGAGTTTGTGTCCTGTCCCTGAGCACACTACATAAATATATTTCTGCTAGCAGAGTCCGCGTTCCATTTTGGACATTGCAGGGTCTCCCTGGCTGTATCTCTGGAATATGATTCAAGCCCTGGTTGTCATTAATGAAACAGAGAGAGGAATTTCTGTGTTATTATCTTAACTTTCATTTCCCATTACTTAGAAAATTAACAAAACAATATTAATATGAATGTTCTTATTAGAGCCCTTATAAAAGACTTTTCAGAACAAACTGAATTTTTCAGGTTTTGGGTTTTTAAAAATTTTTAAATTTATTTTTATGCTTGCCACCCTTAAAGAAAATAGCCTGAAGATGGATAAAGCTTTCTGTGGGAACAGCTTTCCCTGGCTGTTAGTTGAAGTTTGCTGTGTTAGTGAAGGCATATACCATCAGTGACAAGAAGGTATCTGATTGAGTCTGATGGGTAAACTGTTCTTTGAAAGCTAAGGTTAGGATTTATGAGAATTGAAGGCTAAGTAATTGTTGAATGATGACTAATTACTAGATGATTATGTTGTCATTATTATTGTAAATAATCAATACAGCACTAACATCAAAGGGTTATGGTAATGACATTGCAAAGGGAAAAAGACTGGCTTATTATTCTTAATAAGATATGGCAACTTAGTTAATCACTGTCTAACATCAAATACAGGCAGGTGGTAGTGTGAGGTTTTTCTGGAACTCAGAACTGTGTGTCAAACTCATCTCTGCAGGTTTTGCTAAAGATATATTTGGCTCAGTGTCATCCCCCAGTGCAGAGCCCTGTTCACACAGGGTGCTGTATATGGATAGGTGAAGGGCTCTACCTGCAAGATTGATGGCTACACAATTGATGGCAGTTGAAGTGCATGTTATTTGCATAACTCCAGAACAATTCATAGAAATGATTTTGTTTGTTGGCATATGCTTCCTTCACCACGTCATTCTAAGTACATCTTGTACTTTATGCTTTACCTTCCAAAAAATTGCTTTCAAGTTGTGGCTGGTTTGAACACAACTGTATTATAACTGGTCTCCAAAGACAAACATGTTTTTGTAAAGACTGTTCTGGAGACACCCAGAAACAGAAATTGATAGTGCAACTGAAGCTCTTCCCTTTTCCTCCTGTGGGATCACTGATACTACAGGTTGTTCAGTTCAAGCTAGTGGCAGGTCAAAAGAAAACTTCCAAGAAGTTTTTCAGCACTGTCTTAAATCTAGAAATGTTTTTGTTTGGCCCATTTAATTGAAATCAATAGAAACTAAATATGTGCCTGAAGTTAAAAATGTTTTTAAGTATTCTCTTGGCATAGAATCAAAACAAAACTTTGCAGAAAGGTGAACAGGAATATCAAAATCTGACTGTCTTAAAGAGGTTAACCATTACCTCCAATAGGAGTTATTTAAGGGAAGGATACCTTTTACTTCTAAAAATTGCTTTTTTTTTAAGGGATACAAATACTGTCTGACTTGTGTTAATATTTGATTTTATTTTATGTATCAAAATTCCTTAACAATTAATTAACGAATAAAGGCAAAATTCATAGATATTAGTAGGCTGTGGGAAAAATAGCAAATCCCAGCTTTTTCATATTGCATACTAAAATACACACAGGAAACAAAATACTGTTTATTAAGCATTCTTTTATTGTTTAGTAACAGAACAATGACACCCGATAGGAGACAAACTGCAGTAAGTTCTAATGAAGAAAACAAACCAAATGAGCTTAAATTGCAGATAGGCTGTTATCTTACCCTCCAGACTCATTTCAGGCCCTTCCTCAACACAGTGTTCCAGTTCAAGTAAATAATTCCCTCTCTTGAGAGTGAATGTGCAGTGTGATATAGGCAGTTTGCAGAAATGTTACTCTTGACATTTGAGTGCAAAACATTCTCTTGTCCCTAAGTAGATGTGGTGATTTCTTTCCTTTTAATTACTTTTTTCTCATTTGGTACAAGATGTTTTCTTTATTTGAGTTTGGGGTACAGTGTTTTCTTATGACTGAGAAAGATTGGACAAAAGGAGTCTCTTGTTGAAGCCAGTTGTCCTATGATATATGGCATAACACGTGAGGTATTTTAAGTTGTTTTGGTCACTAGTCAGGCTATCACTGATCAGTTAGAAATGTTTAGCTTGCCCATGTGAACAGAGAGCTGGTTCAGCTCCCTGAGCTGGAGTTGTGTAGAAGCTAGAGAATTCTAGCTTCTCCAAACAATCCTCTCAATTCTGAATTTGCTGAGGTTCTGCATGGTTTTCTCACAAGAGTTTGTCACAGGAGCCTAGCTCTGGTCCTGAAAATAATGATTGTTTCAGGTTAAAATGACTGATCTTTCATCTAACCCTGAGAGACAGGAGCTGTCACTTTGAAATCTGAATGAAACAAATCCCATGAGAGCGTACCACTGTGGATCCCAGAGAAAGCGGGAGGGAGTAGATGTTTAGTTAATGACCATTAGTAGGTACAGATGTTCAGAGTGCTAGCATGTAAGTGGGGTAAAACCTGGGAGGCTTTTCTATCCCACCTCTGCCTGTTTCCTTGTGCAGAAGCATTGCAAACTTGGAGTGTTAGCTGATACAGCGATGGCACTTCTGGGAGTTGAGCATGTGGGGTTTGAACAGCAGAGCCACAGCTTCCCATGCCTAAGTCATAGCAGGGGGCAGTGCAGTAAAGGCTTCTGAGCTTCACCCTTCCAAAGACACAGATTAGATATATTCTTTCCAATTTTGCTTGGCTGTGTGTGAGCTGAATGAATAAAAAACCACTTTGCACACCAAGAGGTGTGTCTTAATGAAGAATGGCAACAGCATGATAATTAAACTTCATGAAACCTCTCAGCCGAGTGTAAGATGTGTGCATGAGGTCTCTCACTATGATTCATGCCTCTTTGGTTAAACCATGATGACAATTGTGAGTATTATTTGGCAAAATTGCTATTGTTCTACATTCAGCAGCTCTATTACAAGCACAGTGCTTAAAGAAGCTGCCACTGATGTGGGCAGTTGTTTAAAGCCAAAATACACCCTCTCTTATATTTGAAGCTGTGTCTTTCCTGCAAGTGTATCTTTGACTATTACTGACAGCATAGTTATGCACTTACTAATAATGAAAATATTTTCAGTTGTTTACATCTAATAGTTTAATTGTTGCTCTTGTTGCCAGAAAAATTAAATATTAGGTTTTTTTGTTCTAGAGAGCTGTCTTATTAGAAATACTTTGAATAATGCCTTTTGAATGAATTTTTTTATATTCAAATCAGAAACTTTATAAAAATCTAAAAACTAGTTTAGTATTTATATTTCTTCATTCAAATAATAACTAGAGAAATTATATTAGTAATATATTTTTAAGAAAGCTCATGGAATTTATCCACTGAAAAAACTTTAGCTAGGAAGACTACAACATAAATATATATCTTGTTAATTCAAATGTCCATGCTCATTCTGCCAGTGACCATTAGTCAGGCCTGGTCTCTAATCCATGGCTGGTGTGCTGTGCCATTGTGTAAATTTTTGCTGCAAGACTCCTGAATTGGGGGTGTACCAAATAAAACTGGCAACTCCTCTCANATTGTGAGTATTATTTGGCAAAATTGCTATTGTTCTACATTCAGCAGCTCTATTACAAGCACAGTGCTTAAAGAAGCTGCCACTGATGTGGGCAGTTGTTTAAAGCCAAAATACACCCTCTCTTATATTTGAAGCTGTGTCTTTCCTGCAAGTGTATCTTTGACTATTACTGACAGCATAGTTATGCACTTACTAATAATGAAAATATTTTCAGTTGTTTACATCTAATAGTTTAATTGTTGCTCTTGTTGCCAGAAAAATTAAATATTAGGTTTTTTTGTTCTAGAGAGCTGTCTTATTAGAAATACTTTGAATAATGCCTTTTGAATGAATTTTTTTATATTCAAATCAGAAACTTTAAAAATCTAAAAACTAGTTTAGTATTTATATTTCTTCATTCAAATAATAACTAGAGAAATTATATTAGTAATATATTTTTAAGAAAGCTCATGGAATTTATCCACTGAAAAAACTTTAGCTAGGAAGACTACAACATAAATATATATCTTGTTAATTCAAATGTCCATGCTCATTCTGCCAGTGACCATTAGTCAGGCCTGGTCTCTAATCCATGGCTGGTGTGCTGTGCCATTGTGTAAATTTTTGCTGCAAGACTCCTGAATTGGGGGTGTACCAAATAAAACTGGCAACTCCTCTCATACAACTTCCAGCTATTAAACATCCTAAATACATCAGAAATCTCTAAATGTTGTGAAAAGACTCTGGTGAGCCAGTCAACCTGAAAAAAGACCTGCATCTTTAAAAATATATTTACAAGGGTTTAACAAAGCAATCTGATAAAATTTGGATTTAATGGAGTATTTATAAAAATATTTGAGACTTTTTTTAGCAGCATCTTAGATGTAAAACTCAAAGTGTTCAAGTTACTGTATTATGTTGGGCATCATAGTATTGTAAGGAAAAAAAACCTGAGCACAGACTTACTTTAATAAGCATGTTGGGAAGATCATCAGCAAAGTGGTGGCAAATTTAGGAGAAAAACTATGAATTTCCCTTACCTGCCAACTCCCCTGCTTTTGGAAACACCTCACAAATCAGCTATGGCCTTTTAGATATATATCCAAGTCCTCTGGACATTTGGCAGGGAAATTGTTAGAGAAGGGTATAACACACATGCTTGTGGATGTCAGAAATTCTGGCTGTGCCTGCTGGCAGCAAGTACCCTGTGTCAGTGTGTGCAGTGACTCTGGTGGGCCTGGGACAGGTGTGAGCTGCAGTGCACAAACTGCAGGGTTTATCTGCACCGTGCAGTGCTGTGCAGCTCCCCTGTGCACTGAGGACAGGTGTGAGCTGCAGTGCACAAACTGCAGGGTTTATCTGCACCGTGCAGTCCTGTGCAGCTCCCCTGTGCACTGAGGACAGGTGTGAGCTGCAGTGCACAAACTGCAGGCTTTATCTGCACCGTGCAGTCCTGTGCAGCACCGCTGTGCACTGAGGACACGCTGACCCCACTGCACACACAATACAGCCTCAGCTGCCATCCCCTGCAGCAGCACCCCAGACTCACACTGTGCTCACTCTGTGTCCCACTGGACAGAGCACACATTCTTCCATGAGAGAAATCCCAGAGACATACAGCAACCAAAGAATGTTGTCATCCTTTGGGCATAGCTTAAATATCACCCGAACCCAATTCATTACCAGCAGAAAAAATTGCTGAGATGATGAATTCACCTATATAATCCAATGCACTTGTATAAAGTTCAGTGAACACTCAGTCAGAAATTATTATTTAAACTCTAATTCTAGAGAACTAGAAACTAGAAATCACATTGTTCTCTAGTAACAAAGAAAGGTCTAACCAGCAGTACTGTGCTGGTAAGTATTGCTGCTGCTGCTGCTGTATCACACATATGTGTGTATGCACTATGTACATCACAGACCAGATCAGACCCCATCAATCCAGTAACCAAACCATAACAGTGGCCATACCAGGGACAGGGCTGGAAAAGATGTGAGTCCAGTGGGATACTCTGCAACCATTAAAAAATTTTACCCTGCTTTTGATGCCAATCTGAGAAAAGATTTTCTGCAAAACTTTAAGGAAAATACCATAAGAAGAAACAATTTAATTCACCTAGGATAACCAAACCCATTAAAATAGCAATTTTAGGCTTCCTGTGTTTATATTGAATTTTATTTCGGAATTATTTTTTCCCAAGGTACAGTTCCCATTATGCAAAGCATAATTCATGATTCATGCATAGAAAGTCATCTAATTAATATAAGAATACTTTGAACAAGATCACAGGAGTGGCAACACCAGGACAGGTTATTGGTCTGTTATGTCAGGCATTTGCTTCTGGGTGGCCTATATACTTGGGGGGAAAAAACCAACCAACCAAAAAAAAAAAATCAAACAAAAAACTCACAACCCAAAAAGCAATTTTACACACAGAGGAGGAAACTTCACAGTATTACACAATGAAAATATAATCTCAGCTCTGGCAGCCAAGAACAATCATTATGATTTCAACCACACAAGGACAGATAATTCTTATATATTTTCATAGTACCCTGAAAAAGATCTAGCTTATTGTACATTTTGACCATTTTTTAAGTTCTATAAACATGCAGTTTTTGTGGTAGTCAATACCAAAAGTAGGTCACATAGTGTGCAAAATAGTATTTATGGAAGGAACTGGGATGCTTCATCTGAAGCAGAGAGCCTGAGCCAGCAGCAACTGGGTCAATTCTACACCACCTTCATTAGAATAGAAATGCTATTCGAATTAGCTTAATTTTTGATACCCTGTTTAGGTTTTTTTTTTTTACTTGGAAGCTCAGAATTGAGAGCACTGTCCTTGGCAGTGTTTCAACCACAGGCTTGGCCCTTCTCTTACAACCCCAGCTTCTTGAATCTGCATATTCAAGGACGTCACGTTTTTTAAGATGCCGGGAAACAGAAAGGGAACAGCCGAGAGCCGCGGCAGAGGCAGCGCTAAGGGGCTCAGGGTAGCCTGGGTGCCCCCCGCGGTGCCCGGAGCCGAGGCTCAGCACCAGGCGCTGCCCCCCGGAGCCGCTCGGGGCGCCGCTCCTGCTCCGCGAGGCTCTGCCGGTGCCGGGGCCGGGGCCGCCCCCGGGGCGGGGCGGGCGGGGGCGGTGCCGCCGCCGCTACAAAAGGCGCAGCGTCGCCGCCTCCCAGCCCAACGCTTTGGGCAGCCCAGAGCAGCGAGCCGGGCGTCGAGCGGCGCTCGGCCCCTCCGCGGCGGAGCGTCCCCGCCGCCCGCGGCGCATAAGGCCAAGGCTTTCCGACTTCAGCTACAGTGCTAGCTAAGTCGGGGAAGGCAACACGGAGCGAAGCCGCGTGTCCCCCCCTCCCCTTCTCTCAGCAGCGGGCAGTGGCGGAGCGGGCCGGCATGGCGCGGGCTGCGGAGCCGGAGGGCCGGCGGCGCGGCGGTCAGTGCGGACGGGCCGGCCCCGAGCGGTGCCGGGCGCGGAGAGGGCGCGGGTGACCGGGCGGGACTGCCCGCGGGTGGGGGGCACCAAATCGCGCCGTGTCCCGGTGGCGTGTCTGCTCTCAGAACGGTGCCCACGGCAGCGAGCTGCGCCTGCTGTACCGAAATGCGGTGGATGTGCCCGCATTTGCTTTAGCATCTGTTTCTTGTTTCTCATTTAGGATCTGTGATTGCCTATTTTACGTCTGCAAAGTTTCTTCTTTATCTTGGACATGCACTGTCCACTTGGGTAAGTAAAATACTGCCCTGGTAGAAGTAGGATTTTATTAATCTGGCTGTGATTTATCTGAGCTTTATTGGTGCTTTCCAAACCTCTTCACAAATTAGCACACCAGCACAGAGGTCTTATTACAACAGAGGTCTTACTGTTAAAAGTCTTCATAATCTTTACAAGATATGTTGTAGGAGGTTAGTTATAGTGCAGAGTAGTGCAGTAGTCAATTTTTGGAGGGACTGATTCCGTACCTTTTAATGTTTTTAAAAAACTCTAGAACCAGTGAGACTTCTTACAGAGGCACAGAATGAGAGACAGCCCATTGCAGCATTATATGGAAAGGACTCATATTTACTAATGGGGAATGCTAAGTGTTTACAGTGCACTCAGTACTCACGAGCTAACTTGCTGGCAGCATCATGAGTTGTCCTCTGTAAAATTGCTTGCTTCCTGAAATTACTTCCTTCTGTGCTAATATAACTTACTATACCAGCTTTTACTCACTTGAAGAATACTAAAAAAAAAGCTACCTTAAGATAAGGCAGTCTGAATCTTTTTCACAGAATAAAATTAAGAGTAAGTGTCTATTTTAACACAATCTTAAGTCTCCATACAATGGCTTGGTTCAAAAATAAATGGAAGGTTTCCCCTCATTTCCTTTGTTGAATACTTTGGTCCTGTGTTGGAACATTTGGATTGATTTGATGTATGTGTTGAAGAAATGGCTGATCTCCAGTTACAACAGTGCATGCCTGACTCTGGAGCTTCTTGCTTTTGCTAACCTGAAAGGTCGTACTGATGTTTCTCTTAATGAAAGCAGTCTTTGAGTGGTATCAAATGTTTGTTTAAACAAATGCAATATTTTGGCAGTTGTTAATATTAAAAAGCAGGGAGCCAAACAGCTCCTTCAGAGGTCAGGGCTTATTTCCTGTCACAGTTTTTGTCAGTCATGCCCACAAAGTGCCTCACTGGCCATTTGGCCAACCCTGCTTACTCCTCTCTGGCCAGTGCTTCCCAGCTCTGTGGTGGGCTTGCTCTGAGTCCCTGAGTAAAGGTGGCAAAGCAGAGTTAGAAAACAATCTTGCACAAAGTAAAAAATGACAGACTACAAGATGTCTGTTTAGCAGTATTAATATTTCCTGGTCAGGTCCTGGTGGTTTTTCTGCTGAAAATCTTGACTCAAAATACCCCCAACCAAATCTGCTCAAACAACACAAGTTATTCTGCAAGAGCGTATTTTGACAGAATTGGGTGCAGCACTTCACCTTTTGTATCTCCTAAGCCTTGGTGTTCCTGTAGTGTGAAGGTTTTTGCTACCAGAAACACTAAACAAGTACCTGAATCTTCAGAACACCAAGCAATAGCTCATCTTTGTTTTAGAATGGCTCTGTCCACAACACAAAACCCAAGAGAAATGGGGTTTTGCTGTAATTGATAGAGCTGATTGGGTTTCTGTGTTACTATGCCATTCCCAAATGCCAAGAGGAGCTGTAAATGATTAAACATGTCACATCTCCAGACATGTTCAGACTTGAACAAAGTCCAGACTCTGTTGGGCCCTTGCTCAGTCAAGTGTTTGAATGTGTGCCTGGCCTCAGGGGTCTTAATAGGCTGGCCAGAAATGCTGCACTGGAGTGCCAGAGCTTAGGCTCTTGCTGTCTGTCCCTCAGCAATAAAGGAGCAGCATGGAACTGGGTTCTCCTTGTTGGTGTCAGGCCCGATGTTTTCCAGGAGATCAGCTGATTCCGACTTCCCAGCCTTATCTGTGCCCCTCAGGAGGCTGGCAGTAGGTGGTGGCCTGGCTATTCTCAGCTTGTTGGCTTCAGTTCTGACGTGGATTGTATACATTCAGTGTAAGGGTAATTATAATTACAGAAGGGGAGGAGCTGTCTTTAAAAGGATAGTGATGCTGAGCAGCTGTAACAATTTAAAAGTTTTCAAAAAGCCACATTTTAAGTATGTAATGAAGGGTCTGCCTGTTTCTCTAAAGAATATTTGCTGTTCAAGTTTCAATAGCTCTTAGCTTGAAATAACGTACCTGCTACAAAGCTTTGCAACCCACTAATATTGTTCTCCTTTATCTTTGCCTATTTTTTTATGGTTTGTAATTCTTGAAAGAAAGTCATACTTTCTGGTTGTAACAGCTGTGGTCTCTCCAGAAGTCTTCTCTGTTGGTTGTCCTGATCAAAATACTCTGGGTAAATGTGTTGGATAAAGTTGAACAGTGTTCACAGGCTCTCAGATAAGTGTAAGCAAAATCATGATGTCTCTGGAGTCAAATTGACCTTTCCATGAGTTTGAAGTGAGACTTAGTTTTTTTACTCTGACAATAGTGACTGGCACTGACTTGCACATGCTTAGGTTTTTTTTAAAATGCCTTTTTCATTTTCTCAGAATCCAGTAACTGAAACATCTATGCATAAAGAAAAAAAGCCAAACTTAATATAAAATGGATTTTTTATTGTTTTTCTATCTTAATAAAAGTTGTCTGGGTTAATTCACCTGCATGTACTTTAAGTGAAATTCTATAAAGTACCACCTCAGGAGGTCATATTAAGTGAACGCTGGTATTGGGAAATGATATGCCTGTGGATTCATTGCTGGGATATTTTCCATGTATTTCTGCTAACTAGCCATGGATTGTAAGTGGAACATATTTACAGAAGGCTTTAGGTGTCTCTGGAGTGAAAAATATAATATATGAGAAGAGAAAAAGATGATCATGCTTATACTAGCGTTTGTCATTGGATTTAGTTTAAAAAAAAGCATACAAAACACTCTGGGGTTTTTATTTGAAAAGATGGAATTTTTCTTCCCATGATTGGAGTGTAATTTTTTTCAGCCTGTGTTTAAGGAAACAAGTATCAAAGTTTACATGTTACAATGTTTGCAGAAAACTCCAGTGAACTCAAATAACATTAAAAGGCAAGTGCTTTTTGTGTCTGGACTTTACTGAGGGCTAATCACACTTTGCATTTATTTTGACCCTCCAAACAGTATGCTTTTTATGTAGCTTTTGATTGCTGTGTTACATGCTTAGATTTGGCTGGCTTTGATTTTTAAAAGTTTTTATGTTACACCTCCCCCAGCCCTTCTGAATATTTGAGGTCCTTAGAAATTTGTACTCTTTGCTGTATCACATAGCAACTATTTATTTAAGATAAGGCTACAGAAGAAAACAATTTCATGTTTGGTTTGTAGGAGACCAATGTTAGAGACCCTTATTAAACAATCTGTGTGCCCTAGAATGGTATGAATGATTTCTATTCATCTGGTTTTTTACTGATTACAGAAAGGATTTTCTGTCATGTATTGCTGCAATATGCTCAAAAGTAAAGTGAGATGTGACAATAAAACCTCCATGTATTTATTAGCAAACGTGAAAAAGTTTTGAATAGAATGAAAATGACTTCACTTGGATGTGTTTCACCATTTGGGTGTCCTTTTTGTACCTGTAGCAAGTGGTTATCAGGACATGAATGTGTTTTATTTCAAGCACTAGGTTAAATTAGCAATAGGCTGAACTAGCAGTGAGTTTACAACAGGTTAAATGAGCTATGCCTTTCTTCCTCCTCTGAGTAATATGCCAGTGCTGAACGCTAAAAACAGCTGAAGTCCATTGATTTTAGAAACTTCAGTTAACATTTACCTATATCTGTTCTGAATTTTATGATGACTTGTTTCCACTTGACTCACTCTTGTGTTATAAAGCAGCAGTTAGGCTTTGATCATCTAAGAGCAAACTGCTGCCTTGAAAAGTTATTTAAATAGTGATGGTAAATCTGTTGTTAATATTTGATTTGTGCCAGAGAGTTTGTGTAAGCTTTTTGAGGCTTGTTGGATGTGGCTGGTGACAGACTTTGTCCAGTAATATACTAATAGAAAATATCTGGCATTTTTGGTTTTGTGGTATTAAAGGGGTAATGATCCACTTGATTAGGGTAGATGATCTTAATGACACTGGGATAAAATCAATGGTGACAGGATATATCAATCAACAAACCTCCTAAGAAAGCAGCAACCACAAAAACCCCACAACGCCTCTGTACATGTAACAAACCTCTATTTTAGTCCAGACTTTTGGCAGAGCTTTGGTAAAACAGTGAACCTGGGTACCTGTAAAGAGCAACCAGTAATGTTGTGTGTGTTCTCTTACTCTTTAAGGGAGATCGGATGTGGCATTTTGCTGTGTCTGTGTTCCTGGTTGAACTTTATGGCAACAGCTTGCTCCTGACTGCGGTCTATGGCCTGGTTGTGGCGGGATCAGTTCTGCTCCTGGGAGCCCTTATTGGAGACTGGGTGGACAAGAACTCCAGGCTCAAAGGTTAGATGCCTTGAGCAGGTTATTTACCTTCCAAACTCATGTCTAAAAGGTGAAGCTGACAGTTAATTCTAGTCAAATATGAGAATGAGGCTTGCTCATCTAAGAAGGGCAGATGGTCTCAGAGTGGTGAGGGTTATACAGAAATGCTCTCAAAGACAGGAGGAAAACAGTTTCAAGTCATGGTACATTGCTACTTAAGCCAAACCCATGGTGCATGGAAACACAAAAGAAAAATAGGTAACTTTAAGGGCTACAGATCAAATTTTATTTACATTAAAACACTAACATACACCTGTAATTTTGTTGTCTTTTGTCTGGATACAAAAACCTTTCACTTGAGTGTAAACACACTGCATTTACATTAAGCATATTGTATATATGATCTAGTCTGTTTTAAAAAGAAAGTGGGATCAAGTTCTTCAAATGAATTTTTACTTTCCAAAAAATTTCAAAATAATATTCTTTCCATGGTAGGTTGAAGATGAATTTTAGAGGCTTAAGCTAGGTTTTTACTACTCGAGGCATACTGTCAGCATTTAAAGGGGGACTTTGAGCAGAGACCTACTTTAAGTGTAAATCATAGCTACAAAGTTAAGTTAGACATTAGTTTGTTTCTCTAAGACAATGGAAGATTCAGGCTCTACTATAAAGTATACTTTTGCCACTTATATTTTGGGGGAGACTAGGAAAACAAGGCTATTTAATAAATCTCTGTGTGTTCCTTAGTTATGTCCACCTTAAAGCTATGGTCATTCTTAGCTCATTCTTATGTTCATAACTGTTGCTCTCTGTTTGGTTTAAAACAGTGGCCCAGACATCCTTGGTTGTGCAGAATTCATCTGTCATCCTGTGTGGTGTTATCCTGATGATTATCTTCTTGTTTAAGACACAGCTCTTGACATTATACCATGGATGGCTTCTTGTGAGTGCTTCAGCTTGTTAATAAGAAATTTTTTTGTGAAGAAACTTTGGGAAGCTTGGGAGATGAATGAATTTTTATCTTAATCTTTAAGTCTGTACAGACACTTCTGGGAGCCAAAACTGGCAAATGAAACTGTAGTTGTGAGGCAAACAGATATGATGATTATTTTCTGCTAGGAATTGTAGACTTGATCTTGTTTTGTGTGAAGAGTAATGCTGAAATGTATGGAATCAAATATATGCCTTTTCTGCTTGTGTAGAAAGTGGAGATGTCCATCAGTTTTCTCACATTGTAACTCTTTTCCCTCATCTCTCTAGACACTGTGCTATATCCTGGTTATCACAATAGCAAATATTGCCAATTTGGCCAGCACTGCCACAGCGATCACAATTCAGAGGGACTGGATTGTTGTGGTTGCAGGGGAAGACAGAAGCAAACTGGCAGGTGAAATATGTTGCCTTTATAATATCTTGCATGTCTTGCTTTCCAAACTTGATTTTATTTTTGTTTTAAGACTAGAGTTTTACAGAGATCAGTGCATCTTTGAGTTCCAGATATTATGAGAAAAAATCAAGTAAAAGGGCAGCCTTTATTTTGCTCTTCCTCACTCTGGACTACAGCTACTGAGATCACAAATGACTGTTGTGATTACAATTCAGTTAGGCATCCCCAAACTTGTTTTGCCCTCCTGTTAGTCCTGCTGCAGCTCTGTTAGGAAAACTAGTCTTGCTGAGCAAGCCAAGTGTTGCAATACTTTATTTTTAGGTCCCTGGAATGAAACAGAGAACTCTTGCGTAACTGGGCTCCTCTCATAGGGATCAAAGAAAGATGCATGAGAATGAAGTCCAGAACAGTTAAATAGGTATATTAGGGAATTGCCAGTAGGTAATACTGTGCATGCAGGCACATTTGAAACTTTGCATTTCTCTAGCAGTAGATGTCTAACTCAGAGCTGTGAACTTCCCTTCAGCTGGAATTAGAAGCTCTGCTTTTCTTTGACATCAGGTACTTTTGAGCATAGACTACAGACAAAATACTTTCTAGGCAGAGGATGTATGTTCGCTTCTCCCCCTGTGCCCTGCACTTGTGCAATAACCTGTCATACTTTCTTGGGTAACATTCTAACTGATAAGTTAAAGATCTTTATATAACTAAACCCAGGCATTTGCAGTTTTCATTTAGCAGTGGTTCAAAGGCCAAGGATAAACATTTTACCTTATCATGACTGATTTTCTTTGCAACTTTGTGAGGCTGTTTTGGGGGAACCTCTAATAGTACTTCTAGTTATATTACTACAAGTAATACCCTGCACAGGTTTCAGTAAGTTTTAGACATGAAAAAAAATTGTTTTTAAATAAAAGAAAGTGTAATTCCACTCCTTTTGTTGGCAATAGAATTGTACGAATTGAGGCATTTAAAAATTTATATCTGATTATAACATTAAAGGCTATCAGTTATGAAGCATATTAAGACCCCCTGCTTGTGTACATTCCCCTCTGCAGGTGGCTGGCAACTATTACAGAAAATAACAAAAGCTGCTAAAGGAGCAAATATTAAAGGCAGGGGGCAGGGAGCCTGAATTTCACCTTTAAAAAAATTTTTATTTTTACTTGCAAGGTTTTAGATGTTCTTGAAATTGTATTCTTCAGCAGTAGTAAATCTATTCTCAATATAACAAGATAAGAAGCCTATGTTATTGCTATTTTTTNTGGGATCAAGTTCTTCAAATGAATTTTTACTTTCCAAAAAATTTCAAAATAATATTCTTTCCATGGTAGGTTGAAGATGAATTTTAGAGGCTTAAGCTAGGTTTTTACTACTCGAGGCATACTGTCAGCATTTAAAGGGGGACTTTGAGCAGAGACCTACTTTAAGTGTAAATCATAGCTACAAAGTTAAGTTAGACATTAGTTTGTTTCTCTAAGACAATGGAAGATTCAGGCTCTACTATAAAGTATACTTTTGCCACTTATATTTTGGGGGAGACTAGGAAAACAAGGCTATTTAATAAATCTGTGTGTTCCTTAGTTATGTCCACCTTAAAGCTATGGTCATTCTTAGCTCATTCTTATGTTCATAACTGTTGCTCTCTGTTTGGTTTAAAACAGTGGCCCAGACATCCTTGGTTGTGCAGAATTCATCTGTCATCCTGTGTGGTGTTATCCTGATGATTATCTTCTTGTTTAAGACACAGCTCTTGACATTATACCATGGATGGCTTCTTGTGAGTGCTTCAGCTTGTTAATAAGAAATTTTTTTGTGAAGAAACTTTGGGAAGCTTGGGAGATGAATGAATTTTTATCTTAATCTTTAAGTCTGTACAGACACTTCTGGGAGCCAAAACTGGCAAATGAAACTGTAGTTGTTAGGCAAACAGATATGATGATTATTTTCTGCTAGGAATTGTAGACTTGATCTTGTTTTGTGTGAAGAGTAATGCTGAAATGTATGGAATCAAATATATGCCTTTTCTGCTTGTGTAGAAAGTGGAGATGTCCATCAGTTTTCTCACATTGTAACTCTTTTCCCTCATCTCTCTAGACACTGTGCTATATCCTGGTTATCACAATAGCAAATATTGCCAATTTGGCCAGCACTGCCACAGCGATCACAATTCAGAGGGACTGGATTGTTGTGGTTGCAGGGGAAGACAGAAGCAAACTGGCAGGTGAAATATGTTGCCTTTATAATATCTTGCATGTCTTGCTTTCCAAACTTGATTTTATTTTTGTTTTAAGACTAGAGTTTTACAGAGATCAGTGCATCTTTGAGTTCCAGATATTATGAGAAAAAATCAAGTAAAAGGGCAGCCTTTATTTTGCTCTTCCTCACTCTGGACTACAGCTACTGAGATCACAAATGACTGTTGTGATTACAATTCAGTTAGGCATCCCCAAACTTGTTTTGCCCTCCTGTTAGTCCTGCTGCAGCTCTGTTAGGAAAACTAGTCTTGCTGAGCAAGCCAAGTGTTGCAATACTTTATTTTTAGGTCCCTGGAATGAAACAGAGAACTCTTGCGTAACTGGGCTCCTCTCATAGGGATCAAAGAAAGATGCATGAGAATGAAGTCCAGAACAGTTAAATAGGTATATTAGGGAATTGCCAGTAGGTAATACTGTGCATGCAGGCACATTTGAAACTTTGCATTTCTCTAGCAGTAGATGTCTAACTCAGAGCTGTGAACTTCCCTTCAGCTGGAATTAGAAGCTCTGCTTTTCTTTGACATCAGGTACTTTTGAGCATAGACTACAGACAAAATACTTTCTAGGCAAAAGATTATTTATGTTTGCTTCTCCCCCTGTGCCCTGCACTTGTGCAATGACATTGATACTACTAGGAGAGAGAATTAATTCCCCTTTCTATCCTATTGCAGCTTGATTGTAATGATACTTGGATGTGGGAGATGGGGATTCTTACCAGGAATGCACAAGGCAAATTGCAGGGTCTGCTACAGTCTTTGGCTGTGCTGCTCCTCTGATTGTTACAAAGTGTGGGAAGCAGCATTTTTTGTGATAAATTTGGTCAGGCTGTATAGGCTCTGAATCAACCCCATAAGGGGACTTAAGCCTTCTCAGATAGAGGAACTGATACTGAACTGCAAACAAGGCACAGATCCGTTTAACATTACCCAGACCTCTATGGCTCACCTCTATAGTTTAGATACCTTCAGGCTTAGACAGCATTTCAGCTTCTGGACTCTAATTTTGTATAAAGCTGCCTGAATTGCCCACAAAGTTCAGAGTCCTTTTGGAAATTTCAATCCTGTATTCCGGATTTTTACTTGATGTTTAGCTCCAATGAAGAAATATTTTTTATCCATTTCATCCAGGAAAGACTAATTCTTAGATGCATTAAAAGTGTCATACTTTCATTTCCCAGTCTACAAATTATATTCCTTAATCTTTTATTTTGACCTTGTTTCTTTCTAGGTCATGCCTTTTGTAGAGCAGAAATACAGGTGAACTTTCTTTACACATGTGAATCACAGGTAGAAAAATAGCAGCTATCTGTAAAAGTCTTAGGTTAATGAGAACTATTAAAATTTTTCTTGTTGTGTCAGATGTTACTCAGCAAATCATCTCCCACATAACACATGAGATAAAGCACAGACCACACCTGCAGAGAAACTGCTGCCTGGGAGTCAGTCCTGCCTCTGCTGCTTCATGAGCTCAGGCACAATTGTATCACCACTTACAATTTGTACTGAGAAATCAGGCAAGAGATTACTGTGAATTCTCTTATGACTTGTTTGAGAATGAAAGCAATCACTGGATTTAAGCACCTTAGTTCAACAGATTTATCTGAGACATCCCTTCCAGACTGAACAGGCTTGTTTTCTGATTAATCATGATGAACCTGGGAACTACTGAAACTCCTCAACATAAAAGAAAAAAGTAATTAAAATTAAGTGCTGACACTGACTTTGCAGCAAATATTGTTGTCCATCTCTGCATTGTTACCTTTCCTCAAAGAGAAATCTTAGTTATGCAAGTTAGTGGAATAGGGAAATAAAAAATTACCTTAACTTCTCCTTTGTTAACCTTGATTAGTTTCCTGCTCAGTCTTTGTACCTTTTCTGAATGGAATTATAACTCAACTCAAAAAAACAAAGGTTAGTTGGTTGGAGTTTTTAAAGCCAAATATTATGCAAGTATCTCACTTAACTATTTGAGGGTTAACTAGGTTAACATTGAATTTACTTTGAAATAGAGTAACCCAAATGTTTCTTTGAGGACTAATTCTCTACAGATTCAATAAAGCAGCTTCATACTGATGTAGAATTTCACTTGGCCTTCACAAGCTCTAGTTTTTACAGTAGGACTCTAAAAGGGGCTTCATGTGTGAAACCACTGTCTAGCAATTTGTAGGAGTGGAAGAGTGGCACTATTAATTGGAAACTTACTGGAACCCAGACAGTAAGTTTAATGACAGTGAAGTAGATAAGATTGAGAAGGGTGAGGCATTCCCTAGCAGCTAATGAAAGATGCATTTGTGCTGAGAATGGGTTGCTTGTTTTGACTGTAAACATCAAAGGAGCAGAAAGGAGTGAGGACTTTGCTCAGTAAGATCTAAGGATGCCTACAGCTGCCATCAACCAATGTGACTTAACAAGGAAATGTCAAAGCCATTTCAAAGTTCTGCTGCTATCACAGTGGTTCTTTGGCCACCGGTTATTAGAAGTGAATGGAGGAGGCTAAGAATACTGTGTTCCAGTGTTGGGAGATAGACTACTATCTTCCCAAGAAACCATTCCACCTTTTGAGATTCCTGGAGCTGTGCATGCTGGGTTTGATTGTTACAGGGCTAGAACTCAGAGTCCACAGTATCAGTGCTGTGTAAAAGTGATCTCCTCTCATGATGAGCAGTTTTACCTGATCTCATGATGAACGTGCCACTGTGAACCCGGCATGCTAAACCTGGAAGATCTCATGCAGGCAAAACTGGAAGGAGTTGGGTTTTGGCTTATAAGCACCTTGGTTGATTGCAGTCAACTTAAAAATTGAAATGGTCTGAAGGTGCCTCTGGTTATTTCTGGAACAAGTTACAGTTGGAGCAGGACTTGTAGCTTTACCTTTATACGTGTGCAATTCACAATTTTGTCAATGATTATTTCACTGTAAGTGTTCACCAGTCATTTCATCATCAAATAATTTCTGACAGATATGAATGCCACAATAAGAAGAATTGATCAGCTGACCAATATCTTGGCCCCAATGGCTGTTGGTCAGATAATGACATTTGGCTCCCCCATGATTGGCTGTGGATTCATTTCTGGCTGGAACCTGATGTCCATGTGTGTGGAATATCTGCTGCTCTGGAAGGTTTATCAGAAAACCCCTACTCTGGCTCACAAATCTGCAAAAGTTGAAGCATCGGAACTGAAACAGCTGAATGTAAAGAAAGGTATTGAAAACACAGAAATGTAACTATTCAAATTCACTGTATATTCATTGCATCAGTCAAGCCAAGTGTTGACTTTTGTCTTCCACAGACACTGCTTTGAGGCTAAATAGCTTTCTACTCCTGGCTTGGAGATTGCAGGTTTGGGGTATAGGTACCAGAGACTCTAAGCAGCAATACTTTGGGCAGCTTTTTGAGGAATTTCATAAAATGCAGCCACAGAATGAATTGTCTTCTCCTTGTTAACCCCTTAGAGCAAGTCTGCCTTCAGGCTGATCATAAGGAATACTCCTGTCCATCTATACTATAGCTGATAAGCTGGACCAGGCCCTTGGCTCTGTAGTGTCTACAGCCTCTGTAAGACTATTCCTTGCTAACTCATCTCTGCTTACACCTAGTACTAACAGGCTTTCAGGAGAGTCTAGAATAGATGGTCATACATCCATTCTGGCATAACTTAATGATTTTTACATGCTGCAGGAAGTGGTGGAGGAAAAAAAATAAACTCTTTTGGCCTTTAGCTCTGCCTCCTTGGCCAAGCAGTACAAGTGGGATTTGCAGTGCAGATGACTGTGGCTATTATTACTATAAGTAGCACTAAAATTGATATTAAAGTTACTTTAGATAGACTCAATATCAGAAATTTAAATTCAGAAGCACACTTTTTATTGTGAAGTAATAGAAATGTTAGATGCTAAAATACTAAACTTAAGTGTTTCCCCATTTTTAAGGTAGCAGTATATAACATTACTGAAAGCTCATGTTATGGCCCCCAGCCCTAGCATAGGTGGTGGGTTTTTGTTTGTGTTTTTATTATTGGGTTATTTAGGGTTTTTTTTGAAATAAGAATTCGTGGGTTTTGTTTAAATGCTAACAAATAATCTTGTCTCAATATATTGTGAGTTAGAAAGCTGCTATTAAAACTGCTGAAGAGATCGATCTTCCCAGCCATCAGACCCATGGTGGTTACAGCTGGTCCAGCTGTTGGATCAGGCTGGTGGCAGTTGAGTATTAGAGAACAAGAGAGTGTGGAAGGCTCCACAGCTTTGGAACTGGCTTTTAAATACTTCTGCAGAATCAAGCATTTAGGAAATGTCAATATGTAGGAAACACTTATTAATCTTTGCTGTTGCAATATTCTGATTTCATTAGAAGACTTGTATTTTTAAAGGTTACTGAAGTACTTCATGCATCTCACTTGCTGTATGTGGAGTTAGTTTTGAACTTTATAGTGTAAAAGCACTGCTCAGGCATCCAGACATTTGTG
>WBNQ01048806.1:0-15298 GCA_013401375.1 Spizella passerina | reverse complement strand
AATTAAACAAACAGAAAAACCACAGAGAAAGAACACAGAGTAGTTTGGATAAATAGAAGATTAATTCCCCCAATTATTTTTCTTCAAAAGCAGCTCTTTGAAAACAAGTGCAAGGAAAAAAATGTACTTAGTAAGACCACAGTAATTTGTACAATTCAAGATAAGTATTTCCTTGTGCAAATAAATAAGCCTCCATTTCCCTATTATTATTATTTGCTCTGTTTCAGTTTTACTATAATTCATCATATTGGAAAAGGATTTTCCTAGTTTTCATGTCTCAAGTTTTCTGTGTGATTATCACAGGAAATTTCATCCCATTCATAGCAAACTGAGTTCTGTCAGTACCTTCAGGAGTTTCCCAAAGTGTGTTAGCACTATTATACACAGCAAGAAGGAAATACTGCAATTGCTACAAGACCAATGAGGCACAAAGAGTAAAAGAAACCATTCTATAGATATTCCTTCTCATCACCACTTGAACTTATTATTTGTACAGTGATCTCTTTCTCAGCTCAGACTTGGTATGTCATCAAATTTGCTGAATATATAAGTCAAGTTTGACTATGAAAGCAAAACATCTAAAACAGTTATACAGTGTTCCAGTGGAACACACTTAATAGGCAGAAAGAAAGTACTACAGAGGACAAAACAAATGTAAAATAAGAAACACTCCAAAACATTTACATCAACACACGAGAAAACACCAAACTAGAATACAGAAAAGCAAAATTTTGTCAGCAATAAATCTTCATATTACTGCAATAGTTACAATTTAGGAGTGATTAACAAGCAGAAAGAATCAGAATGACAAGCAAGAGCACTGTCTTACAGTAATTAATTCATCTAGTCACAAAGAGCATTCTATTTAGGCTAAAATTGTCATCATGTGTTTGAATTGCACTGACCCCACTTTGCCTCTCCTTCATTTGTAAAGCTATTTTCATGAATTTAGAATGACACCATTATGCCCATACTCACATCAAGCTCTTAGTTCCCAAGATTTGCATCAGAAGTGAGACTTCTTGTTTTCATTTCCCTCAAATTCTAACAGCATCTTCTGCAATCCTGCACTGCAGATATTTCTTTCTCCTTTTGTTACCATGTACTACTGGCACAGCTTTGAATTCAATTTGTCGTATCTATATGAACAAAATTACTTTTTTAATTAAAAACAAGGTCTCACTAGTATTAAAGGGAGAGAATGCTAATTTTATTTTACAAAATTGATTGGTTTTCTGTATGATGCTCAAATTTTTGTAGATACTAAATATCCCACATTATACAAAGAGAAATCCTGAAGATACCTCCAGGGTCATCACCTTGCAATTATTCTGGTGTTATCAGAGGCCCACCATACACTCTTTACAAAGTTAGCAAGGTTCAGCCTAAAGGGAATAAAGCTTCTCCCCATTACAACAGCTGAGTGGCTTTATTAGAATCCTATTGCTCTTATTACTGTCAAATTATTGTCTAATTTCCAGGTTTATTGATTACCAACTTCTACACATCTCTGCTTGCTTCAGAATGGTCCTTTCCCTTAAAATTTCTGTTTCCCTGAATGTGTGTTTGATTTTACTGTCAGTAATTCTATCTATCTATCTATCTATCTATCTATCTATCTATCTATCTATCTATCTATCTATCTATCTATCTATCTTATCTATCTCTAATTTTGTAGCCCAGACAAATAACCCCCAAGCTTTTATCTCCTTCTCACAAAACAGTTCTGAAGTTGCAGAACTCACAGCTTCCCTCTGCATTTGCTCCAGTTTGTATCCATCCATTTCCAATACAAATGACTAGAAAGGCATTCACTGGTGTTGGTTGCTTTGTAACTATTTCTGCTGGAAACACCTTTAACACCTTTTTTTTCCTACTAATTTTTCTAGATCCCAGTATGTATCTTGCTTTTACTCCACTGGTCTATGGTTTTTTCCTCATTAATTTAGCTTAGAGTCCATGACTAAACTATCCCTCATTTATACTCCAATTGCATGACAAATCCACACTTTCTGCTAACTTTCTTTTTATTAAACCAGCTGAAGAATATTTTAACTTTAGGAGGTTTTTAATACCAGTAGCAACACATTGTGAACTTGGCCAAACCTAACTTTATCTCTGTAAAAAAAGTCTTCCATTCTTGCAACAGTTTTCTTGGGCAGTCTTTCTCACCCTGCTTTCCACTGCCTCTAGGATAAATTTTTGTATCTTCTCTTAATTAATCTTTCAAGTAGATCTAGTAGAATTTTAAATCCCATTTGCATTTCAGCACACCCATTTTTCCACTCCATTTACCCATCCATCATAACTGCAACTCAACAATTTGCTCTACATGCCTGTTTTCAAAACATTTTTACCACCACTTGACACAGGTGTCAAAAGGATAGATGACAGCAATTTGAAGAAGCACAAACACATCTGAGCATTGGCCTCTTGACATGGTTCTCATTCTTTGCATCTGGAAATTTACTTCCTTTTTCTCCCAAAGTCTGGAGCAGAGAAATAACCTGAAACTTTCAACCCTGAAATAAAGAAATTATTTCCTTCCTTCCCCTGCACCCCCACAGAGACAAGAGGGCTTAGAAAAAAGCCCTTCATAGTTGCAGCACTCTTTCTTGCACCACTTAACAACCAAACTTATCTTACAGGGAACAACACTGCTGAATTTCCAGATAACTGACATTTCTAAGGGAATCAGGGAATAAAATATCTTTCCTCACAATATTGTGAGTACCAGTTATATCATTACAGCAACAGCATCTTCTTGAGCTTCTGTGCACTACCAGAATATGGTGGGTTATGTTCCTTCTAACAATGAAGACTACTTAGGAAACTCCAGGCTCTCCCTCTTCTCTTCCCATTCCCACTGACACTCCTTGAGGGTCGATATCACAGCCCAAAACACTGAAATTACTTTTTTTTTAATTACTCTTCTGGAAAGAACTGGTTTCTTTCATTTCAGCTCCACAAATACCTGTACCAGCACAAGGGAGGGCAGGAGCTGAATAGCACCAGTAGGGAACTTCCTACAAGATGCATCTGCCATGAATGGATAAGGTATATTTAATTACAACCTAAAAACCATGATAACCTCCTAAGCTCAGTTACTGAATCTGGAGACTCCAGGTGCTATTTAAAAACTCCAAACCGTAGTTCTAATCATGAAAACCCAACTGACTCTCTACAGTGAAGCAGCAGCAGTTTGCCACTGTGTGACAAACAAAAGCATCAACATCATGCAAGTGAAAAACACTATAAATTCACATTAAAGCCTGTAACATAACTTTTTAAAAGTTACTTTAGGTTCCATTTGCACTTGATCCCCACAGTAACCTATCTCTTTAACATATATATCTGTGTTTTGTTGGCAATACAGATTTTTTAAACAACTCTTATTAAAGCATAAAAGCAATTATTGCATCTAATGCAGGTCTGACACAAAAGGAAGCTGTGAATGGCTGCCATCTGCTACCACAGGTGGCATGCATAGCTCTATTTATACTTGGGGCCTGCACTAGAAATGGTAGATGTTCCTCTGTTTAGAGATTTTTCTAATGATTCCAGAGCAGGCTAAGTTATTTAAAAAGATAAGAAACAGAAGCATTGCCTCCAAAGCAGTATCTTGATGAGAGGCAGAGGCTTTAGAACAAGACGCTGACTACACTTCCTTCAGTCTCTTAGCAATACATACAGCATTGCTTTCCACTCCAACAAAGAATTGATCACTCATGAAACAGTAGGGTCCAATTTGCATGCGTTTAACCCACTGCAAGAAGCAGCAGCATTGTTTTCGATTAAAATGATTGGAGTAGGTTCCCGTGACATATTGTAGGGAGAATTCAAGCATGCTGAATGGTCATTTTCATTGAACAAATATAGCGTTTTATCAAATTTACGCTTCCATCACAACAATGCCCAACTATTTCCTACCATATAAAATTGACTGTTACACTTCGTGCCGTATTGCCACTCTGAATTTTTTAAAATGTGTACTTTGTTAAAAGAAACTTTAAAAATTACTTAAAACCAAAATATAATAGAAAGGCTTTTGCAGAAGTTGTGAGAGTGGTATTTACTGTTGATTCAGCAGCGCTAACAAGCACTGCTGAGTATACTGCCATACTATCCCATAAAACAGGAGGGAAAGAAAAACCCTAAACAAAATTTTACATTTAATTTTCCAATATGAAAACATTATCTCCAGTGTCTTACCTAAATAGATTCCATTTACAGACTCATAAAAAGGTGACTATATTCTACAAGCCCCTTGGCAAGAAGTGTAAAATTTAAGATTGTTAAAATATTAGTATCTAGGCACCTATCCTGTTTTCAATTCCTAACATATAGTTAAGCCAAACAAACCCATTGCCTAGTTCAAGAGAAATTCTGAATTTCAGTAAAGCATCAGCTTATGAACAGGAACTGCATGTTTCTGAGCAAAAGAAATGCAGTTTCAGTACTAGGAGGAGATACAGTAATTAGTGTAAGAACATAAACTTGTTTTTCCAATTTCTAATTCATATTAAAAAAAAAAAAGAGGGAAAGGAAATTTTCCACGGTTAGTGCATGTAATGAAGGTAAGTGTTTTCAGAAGTCTGGAGTGAAAACCCAAACAGAATAGATACTATAAATGGAAGCAAAATTTATATTAAATAATTTTTTTTAATAAGACTTTTAACTCTTATCCAAACTATTACAGCTGAAAACTAGTTAGAAATGTTTTGATGCAGAAATTACTCCTATAAAGAACTTTTTCAGTACAAACTACCTTTGGCTAGATAGACGAATTTTTTAAAACCCAACACAGGTCGGGCTAGATTCCACACTATATATATTATATATATATTTTTTATCTAGGTTATATTTTAAGCACTGTCAGCCTTTTGAATCAACACCGACTTGCTGGATGTTGCTAAGAACTGACAAGATTTTTGCTTTTGAAACACTCGGATTTTACATTTCAGAACTGGACCCTTCAAAAGAGGAAATTAAATAATTGGCTGGTACAGTGAAATAACTGTAAGAGAGATAAAACCAATGAAATGACATTTACCCGTGCGAAGCCTGTTCTCTGAGGGACTCGGTGCGAGCTCGCAGCGCGCCATGGGGTGGAGCTGCGCCCTCAGGATTGCGGCCGGGACCCGCCGGCTGCCTCCACGCGTCAGCCCGGCTGCTGCGCAGCTGATTCGTCTCTTGAGGGGATACATTTGGTTTAGGTTTCCCCAGCAAACGTGAAAGTTTCTAAAATAGGTCACGCAGATCAATTGCTCTCGTAATCTGAGACCCAAAAGAGCAAATAATATCTAAACTGCGGCGAGGGGGTGGCCCGGAGCTGGAAGCGGGGAGACAGCCAGCCTGGCTACCTCTAATCTCAGGAAAATTGTGACTTTGTTCAGTTTCTGCTTTACATCAGCATACATGTTACAGCAACAGCAACGGGCACAGAAACATTTCTTATTTCATTTTATTAGCAGCCTTGCATTTGAAGCAAAGGAATCAACCAAGAATGGGAGGGGTCATGTTAACAAAATGTGTAGTATATATAATAAGAACATTCAAAACTGAATTAATTGAATTAAAAGCCATGAAAAGGAAGAGTGAGGCTACTTCAAACTTCAAGGTAAAGATGGTACAAAATTTAAAAAATAATTAAAAATTTTAAATATTATCAGTATTTTTCTAACTTAAAACAACACATTTTTAATATAAAATTAAAGCAAAATCGTAAGGAATCATTGCAGGAGATTGCATTAATCATTGTGGAATTTTGGAAGTTAAAATCTGTCTGCAGAATACCACAGGCAGTATTTGGTGCACATTAACAAAGCGATTAAGAAATCTTTAAACTGCAGTAAGAAGCAAAGCCAATTTCCTGACACCTGGTCCGGAGTAGAAAACACTTCATTTTGCTTAATATCAAACCATCAAAAAGGAAAAGGTAAAAAAGAACTGTCTTGTACATTAAAACAAACAAACAAAACCCAGTTGGCTCTAAATAATTTTTTTAAAATTTTGGGTTTTTTTAGTTCATGCTTAACATATTTTTATATATACTATCTGTGGTTCAAAAACTGTCACATTGATTTATACTACTGTCAGTTTACATTTAAATACTTTGCCTCTAAAGTGCACTTTAGATCTGCATTTCATTATTTTTATTTTTTATTAATTGTTAATTACCTGCAATGGCAGATTTGGTAGTCAATAACTCACTATCAGCCTAAAAGTCTCATATTTCATCTTACTACGCCTTCCATAAAAATAATCCAGAGTTAGTGTAAGATTCAGTCAAATATATCAAGAAAAAAAAATTCTTGCAATTTTGTGACACAACTGCTAACTTCTGTTGTTCAAGACTCTTCTAATAAGAGTCAAAATAGCTCAAAAACTCCAGTTCCCCACTGACCACAATACCCAGTATTATCATTGCATGAAGGTTTCACTGGAGTGCTATCTGGGGATAAGACTGATAAGTATTTTAAAAATGTGTATGGTATTGACAGCAAACTCCACCTGTATAGAAAACTTACTTTGAAGTCACTGATTTTTTTTTTTTTTTTTTTAAGGAAATTATCCATGAATATACTGTATATCCTTAAAACTGCTTTTAAGGCTTTGTACTTTGGACATTTGTAAACAGAAGGGGAAAAAAGTCTTATTTTTTAGGGTAATTACTTACACATACAGAATTTCAACTCTAAACCAGAGAAATGCAACACACACAGACTTTAAGATAGAGGTCTGCATTAATTTTGCCACTGTTTCCTTAACTCTTGTGGAACACACTGGTTTGACACCATCACATATAGAAGCACATCTAGATACTCTGAAAATGGTCTGTCGACAGTCAATAGAAACTTGAAATGACCTGAAAAAAATTAACAGTAGGCTTCCTACAATGTATCATCATGCTAAATGGTTTTAGTAACTACTTTTCATTTATTATCAGTAGCAACAAAAAAAGAAAGAGCACAACATCTGATTTTAATAAAACTTACTATTTCCCTTTTTCTTGTTTATTGTCAAACTCCAGTCTTAACTTTCTTTAACTTGCATTTTTACACAATCATCCAAAACCTCATTGACTAAAATACATATCCCACAACAATTGTGGGGAATGTTTTGGTTGAGAGATACAAGGAAATTGGTCAAAATACGTATTTGCAATAATTGGCCTTTACCACTACTGTTGAAAATGCTCCATTTATAACCTTTCAGTAACTGCATTCAATGTTGCTTGAGTCTTTCTGTAAGAGATATTTTCCTTGTCTCTTGTTCTCAGTCTGAGCTCATTTTAGTACAACATTTTCCTGACTGAAAGATATTCTACGATCTAAAGAGAGAAGTCTAGTCTCATTTAACAGATACTCAGTAATAAATGGCTACTCTTTCCGACCATTATTATGAAATCTTTTGATTTTCTGAAAGGTTTTTGCAGTGCAATTCAGAGAGTCCCATGTGCACGTGCTTCACTTTGGGACTGAAATCTGCTTCACCGTAATACACTGCAGGGCACCGCGGGAGCTGAACCCGGGGCAGGGGCTGAGCCCGGGGACAGGGGCCGAGCTCGGGACAGGAGCCGGGGCCGGGACAGGGGCTGAGCCGGGGACAGAGGCCGAGGCCGGGATAGGGGCCGGGGACGAACCCGGGCCGCGGCCGCATCCGGGAGAGGGGCCGGGGCCGAACTCGGGGCCGAGGCCGCGACAGAGGCTGGGGCCGAGCTCCAGGACAGGGGCCGAGCCTGGGGCCGGGACAGGGACAGGGACAGGGGCCGCGACAGGGGCCGAGCCCGGGACAGGGGCCGAGCCCGGGGCCGGGACAGGGGCCGAGCCCAGGGCTGGTGCCGAGCCCGGGACAGGGGCCGGGGCTGAGGCCGAGCCGGCCGCGGCGGCCGCGCTCCCTGAGGCCGCGGCCAGATCCGAGCCTGCACCGGCTCCGCAGCCCCTCTGCCAGGCCCTTCCCACTCAGAGCTCCGCATTTTCGGTGTACTTACACTCATAAACCCATAGTGATACAGAGCACGAACCGACACAACACCTATTCTGTCTCAATATCCTACAAGTCTTGTCAAATAATATTCAGAGGGGCAAGTATTTTCATTATTTGTACAAAAATGTTCTTAGTGCAAAAATACTTCTATGTTTCAACACCTTAATTTCTATTATACAGACTGAACATTACTTCAGTGGTTGCTCTAGCATTTATACCAAATAAGTTTCTTCCCCACCAAAACACCAAGAAAAACACCCAGTCAGAAATTAGATGGTTATGAATCCTTATGTAAAGACCATTTATAGATCAGGCACATAAACAATAAATAAATATACTGGAAATGAGTATATTTCTGTATACATTAAGATTTGAATCCAAGTGCTTTATGGTATCAGCATAAAAATTAAGACAAAGGTCCCTTTCTGGCCCCTTTTCTTGCGAAACAGGAACCCCTAAGAGCTGGATCCTCTGTCGTACATGGTTGAACTTCCTGGGCCCCGGTAGCCGTAAGTCCTTCCATGGTTGATGCAGAGTGAGTGATGCACTGAGAGAGGCATTCAGGAAACCCAGACAGAGCTGCTCCATCAGGCACACACATCTCCTCCTCTGCCCACTTCAAATGCTCTGCTTCACTGCCTTTTCTGAGCAAGCCACTAGTCCTTTGTTACAGCACCTAGGAAAAAGAACCATACAAAAAAACTCCTCCTCCATCCCTGGGGAAAAAAACTCTTCTCCACTAGTCTTTATAACAGCAAACTAAGGTGAATAAAAATATAGCCTTAAAAAAAGAGGATCATCCTTGAACCAGAGAGGAATACCAACAGTCAATCTGAAATCCAAGTATTATCCAATTCCCTTCATCCTGTCCCTTTCTGAGTGGCTTATAAATTGTTATCAAGGCAAACCATGATGGATTCTCAACTCTACAGCAAGGGTTAGAAGTTTATCAGAGCTCAAGTGGGAATAGAAGCATCACAGAAGAAAGACATCTTATCTTGGTCCCACTCAAGAATCTTCTGACATGACCATCATGTTGCCCTTCCATATTTCCATTAAGTACCAGATTACACTCCCAAGACAACACATGAAGTGTCCAAAAGAAATATCTCTGAACCCCAGGATTTGCTCATCACAAAATGCTTTTTATGCTGGTTTTCATCTGCCCATGGGTATTTGCCAGCTGTTTTGCCTATGAAAAAGATGCTCGCACCATGGAGAAAATAATTTCTACCTGAAAAAAACAGTCACATAAAAATTTCTCTCTAAAAAGCGCTTGCAGAATTTGTGAGCAGAAAGTTTTAGCTGTAATTAAAAGGGAAATGAATGCTATTCTCTCACAGCTGAGTAATATTGACAATTCAAACGTTTATTTTAATCAGCGTAAGCAAAAGCCCTGACAAGATTTCAAGTTGTGAAGTAAGGCACTTTTCCTGCCTCACTTTTTCTCAGCCATGAATCTCAGAAAGATTTTTTAAATGTCCACTTCCTGTAATTTTGGTAATTTTAGAGTATAATTATTTTTACATTTTTATGATGCCTTTGGGGTATCATTACAAATATTTTTAAGCATTTAAACTTAGAAAAATAAAATTAAGTAATAGCTTCTCTTGAGGAGAGACTGTCAGTCCTGTTTTGAATAAACAATCCCTTTTAAAGGCAATCTAAGAGATTTATATCCGCTGTAACCATAGAAATTAATCTAGAGTTTAAACAAAATAAAGTAAAACATAATTTATTTAATGAAAATCAGAACAGTGCTATTGCAAATGAAAGTTGGGTTTCTGTTTTTTTAATTCAACAGACAGCTTTGTATGCAATTGTAAGATTTTACTTGATGGGCTACTTCTTACAACTTAATCATACTCATTTAACCAATTTGAACAAAGCATTCAGATATCTGAGTTTTAATTTCACTTGATATAAATGCCAATCACTAAAAAAAAAAGAGGCTAAGGATTTTCAGCTTTAAAAAGCTAAAATAAATCTATTAAATATCTTCAATGATGAGAGCAATCATGAGAAACTGCTTTGACATTGCAAGGCCAACAGGAACACAGCACAAAAATTTTTATGAGTTTCTCATATAAAAAGTTTGGGAGTAGCAGAGAAGAATAAAAATGCATAAACTGGAAAGCTTTTCATATATCAGCATAGCTAAAAAAATGTTCAGAAATAGTGGTTCCTGTAGACTAGGTATTTACAAGTTTGCCTGAAACATTCTAGCATGCTGACCCTCAACAACAATTGTGCTACATAAAGAAATTCAAGGTTAAATTAATTCAGGATTTATAGGTCAGTTAAGTAAGAGTTAAAAGAGCAACAGCATGTTTTGTATTTTCAAAAAGCAAGGAAAAGAACTTGAAGTTCACATGAGGAAACATTGATGTACTTTACAATGTAAACTCAAAACAAAAAACATAGCCCAAAATCTAGAAAAAAATTCACATCACAATAGACTGAAATAGTTTCCTGTGGGAACATCTGTCATAGCTATGTGAAGTTTTGAAAAACACTGAAGTAAAAGTGGAAGGAAACTTTATCAACAAAATACAGTTTAACAGGTAATTTCTCTAATTCCTGTATGTTTTACAGTATACTATTCTATGGCACTTGTGGTGGTTATATAACCTGTATGAAAGTCACCACGTAAGCCTTCCTTGACTATATCAATAGGAAAAATCAAATAATATCAGGAAAGTAATGAAAAAACGAATAAAGTTCAGCCTTATTTACAACTAAACTGTGAACTCAATTATTCTACCTATTATACAATGACAAACACTTAACCAAACAAGAGAAAGAAAATTAAAAGCCGAGAGTTTATAGTAACTGTTCATAAAGTGTCTAGTAACTATTCATAAGCCAGAGGACAAACTCTGAAAACCTCAAGAGATATGAGCTCCTGGTCTCCTTCTCTTAACTCAGTCTGTAGGAGAGCCTGATTTAGGAGACTCAGCCAAACCAAGGCTCACATGGGCATAAAAAAGCTTGGCTTGTAATATAAATGCCAGAAGAGACTCACTGAAGTGAACTTTGGAAGCTCATGCAAGACACCTCAAAATACAACAATCTGTTCCTGTCTCTGAGTTAACTGACCTGTATCCTGTAACTGATTACCGTTCCCTGTAACATTTTACTAATTTCTGAAAGCGTTTTATCTATGTCTAGAAAGTCTCAAATTCATAGGAACCCATAACTTCACATAATAGGAGGCTTTTTGATAGTACACATCCACAGAAAAGAAAACACAGGGTGCACAAGTAGGGAGAGAAACAGAAACAAACAAACAAAAACTAAGGCAAAACCAAGACACACAAGAAAAGGAAACAAAAGGGCTGGCTGAAATAAAGTGAAATAGCCCCTGTACTGAGACATACCACCACTCTGTACTGCTGCATTAAGTCTGAGGTTCCAACCAGAAGTCAACTCCCAAGGGTCTCCAAGCAGAGAGGGCTGTAGACTACAGCATTATCCCCATGGCTGCTCAGGAAAGGAACACGGTCTCCATTCTGAAATTCCTAAGTGCCCAGCCAGCTGTGAGACAATCTTAGGAAACAAGATGGTGGCAGAGACACTGACATGTATTTATTGACAGATTCCTGTTCACAAGGACTTTGCAGGGAGAGCTGCATTAGCTATCCAGCACCTAAGTCCACTGAGATAAGATCACAGAAACCACCAGTGCAATGAAAAAGATTGTGCTTACTCTGTAAACTGTGATGAATCAGAAGAGCTTCAGAAGACAAAAATCTATTAAAATACTTACTCTGCAAAATGAATTTGAGTTCTTATTTTACTTGAAACACTCCATTAGAGAGACTAAAACAGGGACTACTTTCCTTTGTCTGACTTTTTATTTCATAGGCAACATCATGGTTTTTCAACAGTGTGGGGCATACACATTTCAGAGATGATACCATTGTCATAGAGACCTTCCTTTCACAACCTTCTGCTGATGTCCATAAGGCCATTGCTGTAGCATGTAGAGCAGGAAGGAACCATCAAGTAACTAAACCATCACCATGTCAAGAAGTAAACACACACACAAACTGTCCAGGAGCTTACAGATCAAGCTGTAAAACTTTCTAAGATGCTTTGTTAATACTCAGTGTCTATCAAACAGTTTCACTGTATCTCACTAACCCATACACAGTGAAAAAATCAGTGTTACCTCTGTCTTTTGCCAAAATAAAGAGATTGCAGGTTGGGTTGCAGTAGCTGAATGCTACTACATTGTGTGGGCAAATAACAGAACAACTGGATGAGAAATACTTGTATTTCAGCAGACAAACATAGGGAGAAATTGGAGTATCTCTTGTAAGATGGATACTGGTTTGTGTACAGTTTTCACTCAAGGTTAGGCTAAAATGCTACTGCAATTTGCCACAATGTTTCACAGCTCTTGCATGAATTAGTGAATGGTTCCTTATGTCAAGGACAGAAATGATACTACATTTTCATTTCTATTTAGGTTACAAACACCAGATTTAACAAATGTCATGCCACTGCTCCACAGCTCTGCTCTGCACTACAGATGAGTCAGTATTACTGAAATACATTTCATCAGTATTTCAGTAGCCTGCTCATGCACTGGGCATGATCTTAGGAAGGGAGAAAGCTAAACATGAAGTACCTCCCTGCTGAGGACCCACCTCACTAGCAACTCTAAGATGAAAATGTTACAGCTATGAATCATAATTAGAACATGAAAACTTAATACTAGAAAGAGAATTTATCATACAGAGATTGGTCAAGATTAAGTGGTAAATGTCAAGCAGATATCTGACTGTATGAATAAATGCAACAGGAGCTGGTAAAGCTCATTGTGGCAAAGTGTAGAAAAATAAGAGAAACACTGAGAAGTGAAGGAAGGGAAGAATTGCAGACAGAAGGGGGAATAGAAACAAAAGCAGAAGGTAATGGTTTGAAGTAAAAAGTGAGAAAACATGAGAAGTAAGGTACACCCATGCTAAAGCAGTAAATATAATTACAGTGCAAATGAGAGATGGATATCAGAGACACGAGAGCCTAGCGTGTATTAGAAGATCAGGACCTTTATTTAGGATAATAAACCAAAATAAAAGCAAAAAAGCCAAACTCCACACTTAAAGGAGAAAGAAACAAACTCCCAAATCAATTTATATTAAATCTCCTAGGATGTAAAATATTGTTCTTGAAAGTGTTCAAAACAGCTTAAACAAAGCACTTTATGCTACATTTGTGCTAGCAAGGAGAGCGTTAACCTGACCTCGTGTTTTAATAACATGTTCTACTCCTTGGCACATCAGCATTAGAACCAGAGCATTCCAAAACTAAAATTTTCCCCACAGAAACACAAAACAATTTCAAATGCCTGTAGCTCTAATGTCATACCAATGGAAAAGCATAGTGTTCAACACAGTGTATAGCAGCAGTGTATACTTAAAGTCAGGATATCAAAACTAGTTTGAAGATATTTCTTCTTTTTTGTCCTGAATGTTCTTCAGTCCCCTACAGAGCAATTCAAATGTGGTTCCTGCATAAGCAACTCAAGTGTCTGTCTGACAGCATCAATAAGCATGGAAGAGACAAAAATGAGTAAGGATAGAAAAATAAAGGGAAGGAAAATAAACCCTTCAGTAGAAAGTAGAAAGTTTTACTCACACAACTTTCATAGTTTAGTTCTATCTCATTGCACTGTATCAAATTAGCTGTACTGTGACTTCTTACGTAGCTTAAGTAACACAACATAATTTTTCTTTTATTTAAAATAATTTGAGGACTTTCTACTTTCAAAAGTTTTTTAAAAGCATAACTTTAATGACTACAAGCATCTTTTTACTGCTTCATTAGTAGCCATTATTAATACTAATTAACATCACAAATGGNCAAGTGTCTACTAATTCTGTAATGTATAGAAAATCAGCCAAAAAATCAGAAAATAAGTATAACAAAGGAATCAAATGGAGTGCAAATTAAAAATACCAACAATAAGAAATCAATGACACTAAAATTGTGAGAGATTTCAACAGAAACCTAACAAAATAAAATACACAAAACCAGAAAGAAAAGCACACATCAAAAAACGTGAGAGTTGGAAGGAACAAATGAAGGCAAGAGAAAGTTACTTCTTTTAAATACGTGAAACAGGAGTAAATAGGGTGACTCCTGAAGAACCTCAGTTTTTTTCCTAAGTTAATACTAGGGATAACAATAAAGTTAATATTCCCTTTAGATTTAAAAATGATCTCACAAGGCAAATTCAATGCATTTCCTTGAGCAGAGGCAGCTAAGAGATGCGTGCTCTCTGCGGGCCTGCGGCGCCTGCTCCGAGGCTCCTGTACAATTACAGGAGCTGACTCAAGTAATCCAGTTTGAAAACAGCCAACACACAAACAGCCACAAAGCACAAAGGACAAATGCTTTCACTTTTCTCTTTCCATTAAACTAAAAACACAATTGTTTTTTTAATACTGTTTTTAATCTTACACTGCAAGTATAATGTATGCAATGCATACAGCAGAAAATCTATCAGGCAGTCTTCAGAATGCAACTGAAAATCAACAGCAGTCTCTCACAACAGTCACAAAACAAAGTCCCTTTTCTTATGAGCAAAGAGATGAAACTGAACCAACCAATCATTACTTGGGAAAAACACTTGATGTGGTCATGAAGTATCTTGAGGCTACGGAATAGTCTTTTTTCCTGTAACACAAATTCTGTCTATTGCAGCCAGTATAATTCTTAAGCTACTGTTAGTAGCCTTAGAATTTGGGGTCAGTAGTGTCACTACCCCTTAGAATTAAAATTATCCAGATCCAAATAAACACAGTGCTAAATCTAGACTTCTCATTTCAGGTAACCTGCAGGCTACAGGCTATAGCATCCTGCTCATAGCAGATTTTTCCTATGAAGCTGTAACATAGAATTATTAAAAATTCAGAAACTTACATCAACCATCCCTACTTTGCATTGCAGGCTGGTGGTACATTCTGTGGCAGCAAAAACTTAAATAGAATTTCTGGGTGAATTTTATTTCTTATGGTCATAATGGTACAGAGGAAGAAAAGAGAGTGCTAGGGGACTTACTGGAAGCAGCTTATGGTCATATCTTCTATGATAAATCTACTAATACAAATATGATTGTGAAACAGATGATGACATTTGCTATTAGCAACAGCTGAAAGGTCTTCTTGGCTTCTGATGTGGAGTTAAAGCAGAGAGAAATAAAGGACTTCCCATGCTTTTGTAAATCGGATTTTGATCAAGGACTGAAATTTTAAATTGGATTTCCTGACTTCTGAGTGCATGACAGTCCTTCCTTTTT
>WBNQ01048800.1:0-11080 GCA_013401375.1 Spizella passerina | reverse complement strand
TGGCCACTAGTTTTTGAGAGGCAGAACGAACACTCAAAGAGCAGGAAAGAGGTACAAGACCTAAAGAGAAGACCACAGTTTGAGCATCAGTAAGACATGTCCTTCACAGCTGTAAGCAGTCAGCTGAATGTGTATTGGCCACTGGTTACATGTGCTCTTAAGCAGAATCTTGCAGGTCTCGACCTCCTAATCAGGAAACAAAGAAAGTTATGTTTCATTATATCTATTTAATCTCAGAAGCTACATTTTTTTAGTAGAGTGAGAGGACAGGGCACTAAATACATCCATGAGAGATGGCAGCCTGTGTTTTTTTTATGTAGGAGAGAAAGTTTAGCATCACCAGCCATTCATGGTGCAATTTTACAGAGACTGTATAAAAATCTCAAAGGCCTTTCTGCCATGACAAAAGAGCAATTAATGTGCAAGAGAGCAGGAATCAACCCTTCCCTTCAAGCAGGGATCATTGCTGCTGGTTGGCAGAATAGGACACTTCATTAGGTCCTGGCATTCCAACGCACTTTTATAACAGAACCTTAAGGCAGTATATTTGAATACCTTTAGAGTATTCAAATCCCATAGATCACAATTAGAGATTGTTTCTTTTACAGCTAACTTGGCAAGTTCTGCTGATCTCTCTGTGATTCAGCAAGCTTTCTGGAATACTTTACTGATCCAAAAGCCCTGGAACTCAAACCCTCTACATGTATGTTTTAAAGTTTAAAATGGCTATTTGTTGTAACAATTTTGACAATAATTGCAGTGTCAAAACAGCTATTGAAACCAGCCAACGTCAGTCCCCAATACACATTACCCTTTCATAAAGAGAAAAAAGCCAGGGGGTAAGGGACTGGGAAATGAAATTAAATCTTGTACCATTTCTTCACTGAATGGTTTCTGAATTGATCAACTGAGTGAGGCAAATAAAAACAATAACCAAATCACCTTTTCTAAAAAAAAAAAAAAAAAAAGCTGACAGAAATGGAGACAGTGCTCTCAGCACATAAAAATACTTCCTCAATGCAATTACTGGTGTCAGATAAGGTTGCTGAGAGTACATTCTACTGAACATAGCAAGAATGGATTTCCAGCAATTATGCAGCATATTTGACTGTAGATGTCAGAGGCATCAATTTGATAAAAAGTCACTCAGAATATGGTTCCTCCTAAAACATCAGGAATATTTTTACTTTTAAATCAATCCACATTGAGGCAAGCCCCCTTAAATACCATGACTGAACCCACATAAACTCTAAACAGCCAAACTGACCCAAGACTACAGCAGCCCCACAAGGACCAGTCTTGTTCTCCCCCAGGCTGAGGAACATGCCCCCAGTAAACCAATGCCAGGACTTCAGTTTTCAGGGTCTCTGCTCAGATGTTAATCTGACTGAAAATTAAAATTTTAATTTTTTATTTGGCTTGGGTTTTTTTCGTATTGCTAATTTTTCAGCAACATCTACTCTCTTTTGCAGACAGTATTACTGCGAGTTGGTTTTCACTGACAGCTAGACAGGAAACTCCACTGGATTCCAGAAAAACCAAATAAGGTGTTACCCACACCTCTTATAACATCATGACTGCTAAGGAGAAGGGTGGGAAAGGGCACTTACCTTTGGCTGAGATGAATTTTACTCTGGAAATTGCCTTTTATTTCCATTTGCTATAAAAAGATGAGAATGAGCAGCTCAAAGGTACTTGTTTAACTTTGAAAATGTACTTTCTCTAGTTTGGAAAATGAATAGACAGTGGGATGGCATGTCTCTTTTCTCACAGAATTCCACTTGGTTCTGCTTCCCAGTTACATTTCAAATACTTTCATGTTGGATCTATCTGTACCTATCTGTTTTAGGTGCCCACATTGGGCAGAAGTTAAACATCTGAACAATTAAAGTCAGATATGCAAGTTTAAGATGCTCACCCTCCAACTCATTTTTACAGAAAATGGAAAGTCTTTACTAAGAGGAAAAAAGTAAAAATTTATTCAAGCAACAACATGTTTCTTAAAACAAAGGTTGCCATAATGCAAAAAATACCCAAAAGTAAAAGATCAAAGGTACTACTTGGTTCTGATATATAGGAATCAAAAGTATTCTCTCTAGAGGCCGAGAAAGAAAGTCCACAAATGCAAATTGTGATGTAGGCGTTTGGTGGGAATTTTTTTAAGGGATGAATGTAGAAGATGAAATGTTTAATAGATTGGGGGACGCATTACTGCTAAAATAATAAATAATTGCAGCAAAATACTCCCCCTAGCTATGGAAAGTAAAATCAAACCGAATTTGACTTGTTAGCCAGATTATGACTGAGCAAGGTCAGATAAAAACAAGCTGTGTTGAATGGAATGGTAGATTCAAACAGCTCCATCACAGGTCAGGCAGTTAAATAACTGGAAATTATCAGTGACATTTTCAAGAGCACTTTTGAAGCAGACAGAGGCTCTTATGGCCTGAATATGATGCAGCAGCTTTAGCTAGAGACAGGAGAAGCACAAGCCAAAGATTATTTGATATAATAAAGACAATACACAAGCCAGCCTACTATTTCTTTAGAGTAGGCAGGTTTTTGTGAGATGGGCTTAAGGAATTGCTGCAGGACCTGAATTAACCTAGTATTGGAGAGTTTTCTATCAGTGTACCCTCTCCAAGTATTCCAAACCAAACTGCAGGGACTTTTTAAAATGTGTTCTTCTAACATGGCAAAGGAAAGAAAAAACCCCAGAGAACTGAAACTGAGTAAGTGTGAGACTGCAGAAAATAACAAAATCAATCACAGACTCTCCTCCTAAAACTTGGAGAATCTCTACAAAACCAAACTGCTGATGACTGGAAATAAGACGAATATATTTATTCTGAGTCTAGAGTGCTGCATTGTTTAACAAAGACACAGAACCACTGGAAGATGCAGGGAATCCTGACAGCCAGAGGAACACTGCAGCACTGATAGTGTTGGAGCAGCAAGGCATGCCTTTGGAGCTCCGAGGCAGAGCAACATCTCCGATCAAATTTACCCTTGACTAGCCATAATTAGATTCTCAATTAGAGAGCTGGCTGAGGACAGAAGATGCTGACAAGGAGAAAAACATTTGGGAAACTTAGAACAGCTATTCACACCCATAAACTGAAGGCTGCATCTGATAAAGGGTTAGGGTGAGCATGGACTTGAGGCTGCAATTTGCAGCTTCTAGTGCCTGGCTCCCAAAGGGGGAATGGCAGCAGGATGCAGTCTGACAATGGGAATTTGCAACAATCTAAAATCACAATTCTACACATCCTACCCAGTCTCACAAAATAATTAGTGAACCTGTGACTGCAGTCACAAAAAAATTAATTCCCACCATCATCTCATTTGATTTCCAAACAAAACAGGAAGGCAATGCTACTACCCACACATCGTTATCACTAATTGCACAGACACAAAGGAGAAAGCAAACACCTATCAGGACAGAAAGTCAGGAAGCAGAAAACTTGACCACTCTCTAAGCCAAGGGTGACTCCAGCACAGGAAGCATCATCATCACAGGGCCACAGTCCTGTACAACCTGAGGGCAGCAGGCAGATCCAGATGTTGAGCAGGCTCCACTGACAGCCCCAGATATGGTGAGGGAGCAAACCAGGTGTGACATCTGTCCAGGGGCACAGCCAAAGGCAAAAGATGAAGCAGAGACAGGCAAGAGCAGAAGCCTCCAAGGCAGCTGCCTCTATCCCAATGTGTCCTCCTCCTCCTTCTCTTTCTTTCCTGCGTGTGGGCCAAGGGCAGGAACAAGCAGCTCCTCAGGACAGCCAGGGCCAGGCCTCAGCACCCATGGCACAGGCTGCCACCATTCCCCTGCCCACAGAGCTCCCAGGATGCTGGGAATCACCAAACCGTCATGTCCAGCAAGATGAAGGATCCACAGGGGCTGGAGAAGAATGGCCAGGCACACCCTGGGCTCCACAGAGCATATCTACTCTGCCACAGCAGCTGGACATCCTGCAGGGGAAGGAGCTCCAGCAGCAGGAGGCAGAGGAGCAGCTTTCCTCCCTAACATGGTCTTGGTGGCTCGTTGGTGGCAGCTGAGTGCCAGGGACAAGATGGCATGGCATGGGACAGGACAGGTTACACAGGAAAGGATCCAGGTGGACTTGGAATGTCTACAGAGAAGGAGGCTTTGCGACCCCCTGAGGCAATCCCTTCCAGAGCTCTGCCACCCTCAGCGCAAAGAGGTTTTTCCTCAAGACCTGAGGAAGAACTCCTACAGAAACCCCCCTCTCTTTCTTCTCATCTGCCAGGTGAACTCACTTCTCAGCCCTGGGCAGCCAGGGCAGGCAGGCCTGGAGGGGCTGGAGACCATCCCGAGCACACAGAACGCACTGGAGTGGCTTTAGGCCCATGTCCCAGTGAGCCAGGGACCTCGGCCGAGGAGGAGGACTGGAAACACAATATTGACAGAGGCCTGTCGCAAAGAACTGTCCCAAGGGATGTGGAAAGACAACCTAAAATCCCCAGTGCCCTTGGAGATGTGGGAATGTTGTCATCTTATTGCAAAAGTTCCATACCTTCTTGGTGATTTCTCAAGAGCAGAGCCTCACAGCACTGACTCCTTCATCCTCACAGCACAGCCAACAAACTCCAACACTCTCCTCACCCAGCTAACCCACTTTTTTATAGAACCCATCCTTATTGGACACAGCTGTGGCCTGTTAAGGGCAGGCCTGTTCCTAATCTTTGGTAATTAGTACAGCTGCAACTCCTAGGGATGATATTGCCTTCTGCACTATCTTTATTTTCTTACATTCTATCCCCCCACATGGGAAGAAAGGCTGGTTTAGATGGAGATCTGAACAACCTGGTCTAGTGAAAGGTGTCCCTGCCTGTGCAAGGGCTCTCAGAATTAGATGATCTTCGAAGACCCTTCCAACCCAAACTCATATGGTTCTATGATCTACAATAACAGTTCCACTCCTCTAGTTTATTTTCTGTTTCAAGGAGATGTCCAGGTTTTATAAAATTACTTCTTTTCCAGAAATAACTAAAGCTTGGATTGGTTTTATAAAATTTATAAATATTTATATTTTCCTATTTTTTCCTTGTCTTTTTTCATTTTGGATTTTTTTGGTGTTTTTTCTGTTGTTGTTGTTTTCTTTTTTAAAAATTAATGTATTTACTAAGAGATCTATTCTTATTTTTATGTATATGATATATGCAGCTGATTTTTGGAAAAAAAGTAGCGTTCCAAAATAAAACTGAAGGCATAGAGGAATCTGATGGCTGATCTGTATACACATGTTCCCAAACAAAAAATACACAAATTATTATCAACAAAAAGCATCTCTCAAAAACACATCCTTTAACTCCTAAGAAAATTCTACAGAGTAAAAAATGGAAAAAAGTTTTCTTAATGGGCTTTAGTGAAGGAAGGCTCATTTAGAAATCACTTTCTGATTTGTGGATTAAGATTGGAGCTGTCAGACTCCAGAGAGGTTTTATATTTTATCCTTAAAACTTTTCAGCAGTATGACACTTTATGTCAATTTTCTACAGGACTTCTTCCCTCCTTTTCTTTAATGCATTTTAGTGCTTTTCTCTGTTGGTTCTGTTCTCATACATTGCTGTTCCCCAGACCTTTTCTGTACCAGCAGTGGTGAGATTACTTGCTTCCACAACTAATTCGTATATGTGAAGAATATCCACAGAATCGCTCTTTCTCTGAACCCCACAAGCAGACATTTTTTGCCCAGGTACCAAAAAACCTAGAGTTAGAGAGTTCACAAATCAAATTTAAATCCACTGATATAACTTCCAACATATTTATTCTTTTAGTGGGGTCAGAAACTATACAGAAGTCCCTCCTGAAAAATAGGTAAGTCAGCAAAATACATGTGTATTCATATTTTTCTCTGTTTAATGTTCAAAAGCTTGCCTGAAGGATGGACTGCACAGTATTATTTACTGATGTACTCCAATAAAATAAACTAATCAAGACTGCTTTTCAAGCAGACAGATGACATAAATAATGAACACGGGGGTTTAAAACTGGAGAGCAGCACCTAGGCCTGGTCAGCAGCATCACACACAAGCACTGGACATTTTTCCTGAAGAAGTGCAGCCCATGGGAAGATCAGTGTTGGAGACAGGGACCAGTATGAGGAGGAAGCATCAGACAAAGTGTTATGCATTGAGCACAACCTCCCACCTCTCAAGCCCCCTGCACCATTCAAGGTTGAGGATAGAAGGGTTAGAAATGCGTGGTTGAAATATATCCTATTAAAAAAAGGGAGAAGGTGTTGTTTCATATTTTTTTGCTGTTTTTCACTACTCAGATCTGTTTTAATGGGAATTAATTGAAGTAATTTTCCTCAGCTTGAGTCTGTTTCGCCTCCAACTGTAATTGGTAAGCAGTCTCCCTGTCTTTATCTTGACCCATCAACTTTCTTATCCTATTTCTTTTCCCCCAACTTACTGAGGATGGGGCACTGAGAGAGCATGACATTTGGCTGCCAGCTCACCATAACACCAAAATCCAACAGTCTCCTTATCTCCTAATGCTTTCCAAATTTACCAGACCTCTTCCCCCATACTTCAGTTTGTGCAAAGAGCTGAAAGGAGTTAGCTTACACAAAGTGATGAGCAAAATGATGACTCCCTTGGGAAATGGAAAACTAAGTAAAATAAATTTCAGTTAATTGAAATAAATACATAATAACATCTAAAGTATTAATTAAAATGAAATTAGGCAACAGGATTAAGAGTTGTGAGCAAGCTCTCCTCAATCTAAAGTCCCAAATCCTCTCTTGCTAATGAGATACAGCTACATGTTGAGAAAAAAAGAAAAGAACATTGAGCTAGGATCTTCCTTGGAGAAATGAGAGAAAGGTGTCACAGTGGGCTGCCTTTAATGATTTCCTTCTTAAAACAGCAAGCCAAAAAATAGGAGACCTGAGGTCAATGCTTAACTGAACCAGAATGGATTCAAATTTATATTTTCTGCCTCCTCAAGACCCCCCTTACACACTTGGCTAAATGGGGAAACCTTTTGGGGTACTCTGGGCCAGAGTGCAGAGGAGAGGGTGATAATCAGCCCATTAAGTCTTGCTGGTGGTGGTCATGAGTTCTGCTTCCTCCTTCTGTAAAGTCACTGAAGCAAACAAAAGCATAACCCAAACCACAGAGAAGGTCTTAATCACTGCAGTAATGCCCTTCCTTGTGCTCTCTTTCTTTAGATCAAAGAAATGTTCAATTTTTATACTAGCCCTGTTTACTGGAAGGCAGCCTGATTCAGGCTAGGAAAACAGTTGCCACTCAGCACCTCCTCTGCTCTTGGAGGTGAGTAACAAAAGATAAAACTCCTTCAGGCTGAGAAAGGAATTTATCCTGGTCACACATTCTCCCAGCATGTGCTCTAGCCAATTAGGCTGTAATACAAAAGATGTGTAGCTGGACCATCACATCCCTTTTGCAGCTTTGGAAAGGATCTGTTTCTCATGAAAGATTCTCTGTAAGCAAGCATCAACTGAAATCTATTTGATCTGATTAAACTCCTGAAAGATGAAAGAATGACTGCCTCCTTTCTGAGCCTTTATCAGAGTCAGGGGGCTTTGGTGCTAAGAGAAATAGCTTGGGGAGAGCAAAGCTCAAAACCAAATCTTGGCCCCCAGAACTGCCTCATCAACAGGGAGCTACATGTAGGGAAAGATTCTTAAACTTCTAGCCCTGTATTTCCGAAAGGAATTTGCCCTTATGATCTGTGCTTCTCCAGCACTGAACTGGATGATCCTGCTCAGTTTTCAAGCTGAAAAAAACACAGCTTCACCTCTTTGCCTAGTTTATCAACCAATTCACTTGCCATAAGGATTGCTTATCAGTTTTCTTTTCTGTCATGGACTAACCTTTCTGCCAGGCAGTTTGACTTCCAAAGTTCTTTTAAAAAATGCATAGTTCTCATTCTGAAATTAAATTACACCACAGGAGCATTGATGATAAGCAGTATGCATACCTGCATGCAAAAAATTCCAGGGTTAAATGAGCAGCTCTTTTATGCAAAGGAAAGAGCAAGCAGTAGAAACTCAGAAGGGTGAAATAATGAGTCAGATACTGCACTGGCAGGCCAGCCCCCAGCCTTTCCCTCAACATCTGGAAGTTGCTGCTAAAGCCAGGAGGAGCAGTTATTTAAAAGACTTCTCTCCTAATTCTATCCCATTGACCAGGCTTGAAAGAGTCAAATTGCAGCTGGGCCTGTCCCTTGACACTGAAGAAGTCAAAACTTTTTAAGTATTCTACCACCTATGCCACAGAAGCAATCACAGCTCTGTCTCTGAACAAGAAGACCCTTGTCTGCAGGATGTTATTAATGATACAGCAGGATTAAGGACTTCACAGCAACACCAGTCTCCTCATGTCAGCCTCCAATTAAAACCCTCTCACTTCAGGTTATCAACCATTGAAATATCTTTTTTTTAGGGATCCAGGCTTTTAGGCATGCAAAATTACTACAATTAAATGATTGTCTCAAAATTGTAGGAAAGGAGCATTCCTTAGGCATTGCCAGCAGGTTTTGACATTCAAAGCAGCGTTCTCTGCCCATATCCACATAGCACATCAGGATGAGACCAGGTTGCACATCCTTTCCTCCCCCTCCCTCCTATCCCTTGAAAGACCTTGGTGGCATAAGTAAAGGATGTGCCACACACACTCCAAGATCTCTCCCCTATTCCCACAAAGGATGTCTGGGGATCTGTGCTCAACAATACTGGTACAGCAGCAGACAGTCCAGGACAGTACATCTAACATGCCTACTGACTTTCAAAGCAACTTCATCCCAAAGCCACTTTGGCCTGTGGAAGAACAGAGAGCTCTCTACTTAGGTTAGTAATCAAATCCCAGACTTCTACAAATTTCACTTCCTAAATCAAATAAAGTTTTAACAAGAGAGCACCAAATATTTTAATCTACCAGAATCCTAAGGGACATCTGCCCTGCTCTCACTGCTCCTTCACCTAGTTTCATCTGGAAATCTCATTTATTCTTGTCCATACTCAACACCAAATCTCAAGGCTGAGTTCCCCATAATTTTTTCCACTAATATTTTGAAGAAATATCATAGCCAAGTCAATGTATGCTGAGGCTCTTTTTGTCAATGTATTTGTCATGATATCACTTGGAACAGCTGTTATTCTCTGCATAAGAATTTAGCTTGATCTATCTCATAGATTCATACATGTCCATGGTCTAGCAAACTAAGGCCAAGTTGCTTGCAAACTAAACTGCTAATTAATGATCAGAGCTGAGGTGAATGATCATGTTTCCAATTTTACCACACTTCAAGATGGCAAAAATACCTGGAGAGCCTGGGTAATGTGAAACACCAAGAAAAACGTGGCACGGACACTTACAGCACTGTACACAAAGCCACCTTGTGCTCAAGCCACTTTGAGCTGGGTATTGTCCCTCCTAGACCCAGACTAACTCCACAAGACACAGGGCTGTCTCTGCCCCAGGCTGCTCAGCTTCTCTGCATTCTAGCAAGATCCATTAGTCTATGAATGGCAATGGATGAGGCCCTTAGCTAACAGGCAAGCAAGACAGCCCGGCAGGAAGAAAGATGAGCTCTTTTTTATGCTACTAGGCAAGTAATTGTGGTAAACAAACAGTTAACCTGGACAGTAACTCACAAAAATTTTGGGTGCCTTCTGACAGCAGAAAAAAAATTTGCCTCTTTTTTTTTTTTTTCCCAGGGCTTCCTCTTTTCAGAAAATAATTCACTGTTTGGACAGTGTTCAGCAGAAATTAGTCTTTAATTAGTATTTAACAAAATACATTCCTTAAGCTGGCTGGCTGGACTTCCCTCAACAGTCTCATTATCCTTCCTTAATGGGGTAAACAGCACATCTACAATCTTCAGGAGCAATTTAATATTTTTGCTTTTACTAGTAAAGGCGCCTTTATGTTCATTTCCTAGCATGGAATCAATGCCTGCACCATGAAGACAATGCAACTCTCCCTTAATAAGGTTAGTTGTGCCTGTGATTAACTACTTTTGGGTCTTAATGATTCTCAGCATGGGGTGTCTTTTCCTCCTGCTTCACTTCTTGGAACATTTGAGTAATTTTTTTCCTTTTCGGCTGTTGTCAAATATCACTGGTTTGGATCCTAATTAAAACACTTAATTGTTGAGCTGACTTTGTTTTGTGGGACAAAATGTGGGACAAGACACTGTTTCCCTATATTATTTNACAAAAATGAAAGTTTAATGATTTAGTTAAAGTCCATGGCTACTTCAGCTAGGCTATCTTCAGTTCGGCTCTCATGAGCCTGAACTATATTCAATCAAAGCTGTTCTGGCTGTCATCTATTCATTAGCAAACACCCCCGCCTCTCCCCACAAAAAAATCCCACAGAAAAGCAAAACCCAATCAACCAAAACAAAGCCAAAAAAACAGACACAAAAAATCCACACAAAAATGAAACAAGAGAAGGGGAAATAAAAAGCAAGATGTCTGATCATAGATCTAGATGAATATCTCCTGTAGAAGCAGCAGATCCAGACATAAGAAATGACAATGACATGGAGAAGTGGGCTTCACATTGATTAGTGCTTATGGGACAAATGAGAGGTAATTTCTCACTGTTCACCATAGTGGTTCTTCTAAATCAGCACAAATGAATTGCTCAATAGTCCCTGTCCTAGCACATGAGTCACAGCATGGATTCCAGCTATGCTTAAGGATACAGGGGACAGAAACAGATAACCAAACTTGAAACAGATGGAGCCCATCTCACAAATTGTTTCTATTTTGTAACCAGCACTCTCAGAAGATGAAGACACAGACAACCTAACTGTCTTATCATCCAGACAGTTGACTTTCACCTTGCAAGGTGGTTATGATTATCTACTAGATTATACCCTGGCAAGAAATTGGAATGCAGAACTGTACACCTACAGGGCTTCTGGCAACAGTTCTCAATGGGATCATTAAGGAGAATAAAAGCACACAAAAGTGGAAAAAGAGTCATTTCTCCCATGACTAACTACATATTTTATAAATGCCCAGCTATCATTAGTAGCTATAAATATTACTATCCAAAAAAAAAAAAAGGCAGAAAG
>WBNQ01048796.1:0-21337 GCA_013401375.1 Spizella passerina | reverse complement strand
TTTTGCTACAGATTCAAGATCTCAAAATAAATGCTAGTAGAGTTCAGCTACACAACAGGGAAAATCCCAAGTCAGTATTATCCCTAAGTTTAAGAAAGAAAAATTATAAAATTGATACAGAGATTCCCACAGATAAGAAAACATTTTTCCAGCTTGTGTTCCATGGCCTGAAGAAAAGAAGCCAGAATGCTCAGCAGGGCAGCAAAACATCAAGATGGAACTAGGAAACACAAGGGGTTTTGCTGGCTCTTCACTTGTCTCCTGATGCAATCATAAGACCTGTGTTCATACTCATAGAACACAAAGAGCCTTGAAAATCTCATCCAAGAGAAGACTGCAAACAGGAAGCATTAACAACCCAGAAGTCCAAGAGTCTGTCTAGTAAGACATCTGTAAAGGCAGTGCTGGAAAGGATGAACTGTGATCCAAGTCCCCCTTCCCCCACTCTTAGACAGGAAGAGAAGGAAAAGAAGGGTGTGGGGAATTGAAGGAGCTGAGAAAATGAACACACATTTTAACCATTGACTCACTAGATCACACAGCAGCAGGTGGAAGAGACTAGTAAGGTCTGGGAGAGACAAAAAAGGGGAAAAAAAAAGCCCAGATGTGGACACACATGCTCATCTGCCCAGATAACCATTTTTCCTGTCTAGACAAAGGTTACTATAAATATATCTCCTCACATCACCACTGTTATCAGCCAGACATTCCAAAGGGAAATGCAGGGGAAAGTATTTTAACAATCTCAGCATGTGCCAGCTCTCTTCTGAGTTATAAAATCATATATAGCAAGATATAGATAGAGATTCCCTGACTTGCCATCCTTTAGCAGTTCAGTCTGTATTTAAAGAAATAAAGCAAACAAGTTTTTTTTTTTTACTTAAAGTTTAGGACTCACGGTGACCCTTTCCTCCCTCTCCTCCTCCTCCACATGGAATTTTAAACATATTTCCTACAAAACATAACAGGAGGGGTGGAAACTTTGGCTTTCCTTAGCTTGTTTGTTATTTTTCCATCATTTGCTGAAGTTCAAAGACAGATTATATGCTGGTGGCCACAGACAGAGCACAGTGGCCTATGGCATAATTCACTTCACCACACTGCATGCCAAAGCACCTCTGTTAGTGAACTGCCAAGAGACACAGGGGTCTGAGAACACTATCTAGTTTTATCTTCAATGACACATCAAAAGGCCTCTGGAAGTTGGGCCAAGGCCATGAAACACATTTCACCTAGATGTTTTCATAGCTGCATGCTGACAAGCCTTCTAGCTCAGTCTGTCATATCTACACAGATAGTTTTGTACAATTTAACTACTAAGTTGCATACAAAAAATGTAATCTGACTAACTCTACTTAAATGTAACACTCTTGCTGTTTAAAGTTCATTTTAACCTTCTATCCAATTGACAAAGCCATCTTCAGCTCCAAGCTTCATCTAGCAAGGCCTGGATTGTCATAGCTGAGAAATTAATTCCAAATTCATGCCTGCTGAAAGCCCTTTTGCCAGCTATTTTGGAAGGTGTAGATTCCAATATTCCTCTCCAGTTTTGAAGTGAGAAACTTTATCTGCCTCCAAAAGTTTTTCCTTCCCTTCCTCCATTTTAGCATCCCATTGCTGTTGGATTTGACGGTATCCTCTGTGTAATCTTTTTAAGTTTACATGACACTGTCTTGTGTTACTAAACCACCATGACCAGTCTCATATAATCATAGTCTGCACATAAGTTTGAGCACATCGGTTTTGGCCCTCTTAAAAATAAGGATGAAGTTAGGATATAATACTCAAGCTAACAACAAATTATGCAGTTTTAAAAGATACCCAGCATATTAATTAAATACAAGGAAGTACCCTACCACTGCTAAAGAGGAACAGAATCACAGCCAAGACAGACACCTCTGGGAAGAGGAGTCTGCAGGACAGACAGCCTTACCTGAAGCACCTGAGGATAATCAAAGACTTGATTCTTGTAGCAGCGCTTGCGAACCGCAGGGACGCCATCTGACAGGTTTGTGCATTTGTCCAGGACCAGCACTGACTCCCCATTCTCAGCCTGAAGAGCCTCCAGCTCCAGGCGGTACTCTGGGTGCAGAGCCATCTGAGATGAGAGAATGAAATACCTGCGAGGGCTGAAAAAACACAGCCAGGTCACCTGACTGCATTGCAACTTTACTTCCAAGATCTCAAGAACACATTTCCCTCCATTCTGGAGAAGCAGAGCAAGATTAACTAAATGTGGACATGTGGCCAAGACTGCATTTTCAGACAACACTGGAAAGGGTAATGATGAAATATAATTAAGTCTGGGATAGCAAGTGGCTCAAAATTATTTACAATTCTGAATAAATCAGTACTTGGTAAGAGTGCTTATTACATTACAATAGGCACCTGCATTACAACTTCTATTATAAAGTTAGAGAAACATTATTTAGCTGCATTTTAAATCAGCCTGTTACTGATGCCAGGATTGTTTCTACTTTTGTTTGGTGTTTGTGTACTAAAACAAAGTAGATAGGACACTGAGTGCTGAGTGCTTCTAGTTTCTCCTCCCATATATGTTCTCATGAATTTTAATTGAGAAAAGATGCTGAACTAACAACTCAGTATTTAGTATTTAGCTTATTTAGTCTTGATATGGTGACAGCAGCAACAGCACAAGCTCATCTTTTTAACTGTGATTCAGTTCTATCCCTTGGGGTAATACAGAGGCAACATTTCCAATGAAAAGTTGAAGGTCCTATGGTGTATGTTATCTCATACACTCTCAACTCCTACCATACTCCAAAACCATGAATATTTAAAATGTGCTGAACATTTTAAATACTGACATGTTTAAAAACACTGGAGGTAAACCGTATAGGAATACAAGCTCAAATTAGGTGCTTGCTGCTTTAAAAAGTTATACTAATACTGGAAAATGGCATGTCATATAATTGTTATACTCATCTATACTTGGGTTTTCTTTTAAAACAGGTCAGCTGAAGTCAGACTGCTCCAACCACTCCCCAGTGAAAGGAACACACAGTGAGTGAGTGCCCTCATGCTGCCAAAACAACACAGGAAGCACAAGGCCTGTACTTAGGGTTCCAGTTCTACTCCACGTGATGCTATCTTTAATTTACAGCTCTGAAAACACACAAACATACACACTTTATAAAGTCAGACCTCTCCTGCTGCTCTTCTCACCTCTTCTACTCATTTTCATGCTGGTCACTTTAGTTGCTCCAATTAACAGATGCATAGTATTTTTTTTAACATTCTTTCTCACAAGTCTCCAGCTGCTACCAACTTGCTACCAGCAGAAGTGGATTTTAAGCAATCCAATTAAAAAGGCAAGTAAATCAAACCCCCTCAGTTCAGCTCTGTAAGAGGCCTTAAAAAAAGGAAATGATGATACAGATGAGTGATAATAAATGCATATAACCAGCTAAAAAAAAAAAGTAGGTTTGTTTGTGTACACATTTAAAAGCAAATTTTGCCTTGAAACTGTCATCAATCTGCGACACTCAAAATCTAGCTTATCAAACATTGCTACAAAAGAAAGAACAGGCCATCTCCCAAGAAATAACACACTAACACAGTGTGATGAAAAGGTTTATCGCAAGCAAGCCTGGATTTTGGGCAGTGTCCCCATCCCATCCCTCCTGCAAAAAGCAGTCGAGGCTGGGAACCAGTCTCACTAGTAACGCTGACTGGCCACTGGATGGCACTCCGGACACCAGGCTGCCCAACACAATTTAAAAAAAAAACAAAACAGTTTTGAGAAACGCAATTTCCAACACCTTTACTGAACACAAGACCTACTTCTCTTATTCGACCCAAAATGAGACACAGAGTTTATCTGACTACATGGACATGAACAATATGACTGCTTCTCTCTTTACAACTGGCTCTATACATGCTGGAGCCTATCATCACATTCCTGCTCCCCAGACAGAAACACAAAGCTTGCTTTCACTCTGTGTCACAAAGCAGTAACATCTGAGACCTACGAACAATCAGCTGGGGTGCAACCAGATGCCACTCGCTGGCCTGGTCCAAGGCATAACAAAGCAGGGACATGAAGGGTGTGAGCAAAGTAAAGCACTGCTGCACAAGTTTGTCCTAACTGACTGCATTACTGTACTTGGAGCAGCCAAGAGCAACAGCAAGAGCACTGCCCTTACCAGAAATGACAACTGAACCCAAAGACTGATAACTTTTGTGTCCAACAGAGGCTGCACCCTTTCAATCAGTTTTCAATTTTGAAAATTCATATTCTCTTCAGAACACTGTAAGAAGAAAAGGCCCTAAAGCTTCTACATTTGTAAACTTGATGTTGACAATGAGCAGACAGATCACTGATCCCCATTGCCTCTGTCTGCTCATCTTTTAAACCATAATAGAGTAAGACCTTGTTACAGTGGAACTTTCCCAGCTGTGTAATTAGAAGATTTATGAAATATAAAAAGAACCTTCCATAACCAGTTAAAGCATGTCTTCCAAACTTCTACCTCCTCTTATTCTGAAGACATGAACAGATTAGAGAAGCCACCATTGGCAGGACAGTTAATTTCAATGGTTAATTACATGTTCTTAGAAAATCAGTGCTTTATTTCCCAACTGTCTTGCTTTATTTCCAACTACAAGGTTCAGGTAGGGGAGGGTTGTGTTGATTGTGTTTATCTCTTACTCCATTACTTTAAAAAAAGAAACAAATCAAATCAGTATTCTAAGCTCCAGATGTATGTATTCCCATAATCACACATACAAGTTTTCATCCTTTTTTATGAGCTTAATGACAGGTCAGGTGCAAATGGTGGGTGTTACATCAGGCAGCCAACCAGTCACAGTGGGGCTCCTCAGGGCTCCAGTCTAGGGCCCGAGCTCTTCCACATCTTCATAAACAACTTGGACACAGGACTGGAAGGGATACTAAGTTTGTTAACAACAAAAAACTGGGAGGAGCTCTCTTGAAGGCAGAGAAGCCCTGCAGAGAGATTGTAACAAATCAGAGGGCTGGGCAATCACCAACAGTATGAAGTTTAACAAAGACAAATGCCAGCCTGTACCTGGGTGGGACAGGGCAAACCTGGATGTATGGACAGACTGGAAACGAGAAGCTGGAGAGCAGCCCTGTGGAATGAGACCTGGGGGGCCTGGTCAATGGCAAGCTGAATATGAGTCAGCAGTGCCCTGGCAGCCTGGAGGGCCAGCCATGTCCTGGGGTGCATCAGGCAGCTGGTCAAAGGAGGGGGTTGTCCCACTCAGTCCTCTGCACAGTTTTAGGCACCACAATATAGGAAAAGTATAAAGCTATTAGGTGGAGCAGTTGCCAATTGAACCATCACCACAGGAACTATCAGCATTGAAAGCATCATCTATTTTAATAGCAAGAGCTGTTAAAAACAACACTTAAAAATTTGCCCAAGCTCACCATAAAGTTATTAGCTATATTTATATTTCATAATCATCAATTTGAAATATGATATTGAATTGAATACAATACTGAATATACTTTGCACAATTCATGGGAATTATTTTACCCTGGTCCTCTTTCTGGCAGATCTACTTCTGCTGACAGTGGGCTGTAAACAGGAATGCTGACGTCGTAGCCTTGCCGGTAAGTCCAAGTGGAGAAGCCTCCACCAGCCAACAGAGCTCTGGAAAATACAAGAAAGTTTAAACTGAGAATGTATAACATTCAAACTCCAGTGATTCACTGCTTGTCATTACCAGAACAAGAAGGCACGTGCTCCAAGATAAGCTTTTCCCCCAGCATTTGTCAGTGGCATGTTTTCATGCTGGTTTTAGGCTGACTTTAGTTTTTGTCATCTTGGTTTACTGCTAAATTGGATCGAGTAAACTGTTAGAGTGCTTACAGTTGTGTAGGATCACTGAGGAATGGATCATTTTTGCATTAATATAGGGAAATCTAATATATTGCTGTCATTGTTGCAGTTTGCAAGCTTACATAACCTAAGACAATTTTAATCTGAAGAAACACATTCTGAATTATTTATACTAGTCAAGATATTCCTTGATGCCTGTACTAAAATTAGGTATAGCACAACTTTCAAATTGCTTGAGACAAGCTGTATTTCAGATACAAATCACAGTAGAGTATTTTAGCATCTTATAGTGACTTTGGATGTCTCACGATGAAAATTGTTTGCAACTGTATTTTCAAAGTTATCATACTAGTGAAATTTATTTCATTTTTATATTACACAAAAATTCTATAAACAGAAAACATGAAAACAAGAAATCTGTATGTTATGACACTAAGTTCCAACAGGAGAGGTTGCTTGTGACACTATATTCTAGAGAGCAAGGGAAAAATCAAGGACTGATAAATTAAAATGCAATTCAACCTTCCAAAAGGATGACCTGCATAGTGCCTTTTCCTAGATGGGACAACCTTTTGCCACACAGAAGTGCTTTAAGAAACAGAAGAGAACAATATGTACAGAAGAAAGCAATATATCATGCAGAATTCCAGAAAAAAAAAGGTTTGCTACTATCTCCTATCACAAACCAAGCCTCTTTGAAACATGCTAGTGCAGGACAACAGTTTTTCCATTGTCATTTCATGTCCAGTGACCAGGTGGCATCAGGAACACATCATCCTAGTTTCAAAAGAAGCCCAGATTCAGCTTCTTTCGTGAGACTTCTCAAAGAGCTGATCAAACTTTCAGTCCTTTGCCACTCAACAGGAGGGTGTGCTATACTTTTAGCTGCTTCTGGGATACTGGTTCTGCTTAAGGTACCATATTTCTCAATTCCAGTTTGTCTCCTTCTCTGTGGAAAGGAGCAGGACACAAATACATTACTAGACAAGGCACTAAAGAAAGGATCTTGAGGAGCTGTACCCATTGCTGCAGCTATGATTACAGTGAGAAGCCTTACTGTCACAGCTCAGGTCAGAGCACGCACAGGTCTCAGTAATCAGGACACACACAGGAACAAATGTCAACATGAGACTGGAAGAGGCACCAACAATCCATTAGCTAATATTCTTGTTTTCAGATATTACTGAATGAAATCTGTGGTAAGGTGTTTGGAAAAGCAGTCTTCCACAAATGTTAGACAAGAGATTACCATTATACCAAATTATCACCCAAGATTTTTCCCATCAGAACAAGACACTCAGGATGAACACCAGTATGTTGTGCCTGTTCTAATCCCCATCAGATGGCCCACAGGTACTTCACCTCCTGTTCTGACCTGCAGCACAATTGTTCAGTGTTCAAACACCATAATCACACTTTGCCATAAATGTGACTCTTCATTCAGAGCACAAACTATGATAGGAACAAAAAACAACTAGAGAACCAGATGATAAATTAAGTACATGCTGAGTTTAGGTTCCAAATAATTTCTAATTCCTTTCCAATGTCCCCCATCCCCCTGCTTTTGGTGACATGTACAACACTGCTATGACTAGGTCTAACAGTGGAAGCTGCATGTTCTATATCTTATCCATATTAATTCAGTTACAAGAAGACAGAAAAAAAATGGCTTGAGTGTTACTGTTCTTGCAGTTCATATCTCCCTTCTCTTTTTTACACCCCCTCCCCCCAAACTGGGAAACCAGAACCAGATTGTTTTAATAGGATCCAGTGAAAACACGACAGCACCTCATCAGCCTTGAGAAAGCAGGTGTGTGTCATGCAGACTTTTACCTAAATAAATCCACAGGGAACCAACACCAGTTAAGTAACTCCACTTGGATTTTCATTGTACAGTGCATTAAGAGAATAGGGATATTAACTCCTAATGTACTTAAGACAAATAATCTTTAAATTGCACTGATCAGCAAGGAATGACTGTCCCTGAGCAACTTTTCACCACTTTTCAAATATTGATCCTTCTTTCTCTCCATGAAGTGCTTCAGCTGGCCTGTACTCTAAATGTTTCTGTCCAACTGCCATCTGCAGTAGCTTTCTGCCAAACTTCACAAGGCACTGAACCCAATTCACGGACTGAAACAGAAATAAATAAAAAGTATCTTAGTTCATAAATTCAACTCTACAGCACCAGAATTTCTCTGCAAAAGAAATCCTTTCAACCTCATCATTGTACTGTATCCAACAGCACTAATTAACAGACAATATGGAGCTTATCTTTTAGGTTTTATGGCAGGAGATTACAAATGTTACAGCAGCTAATACTAGCAACATAAACTCCATGCCCACAAGGCAAACTTTCACCTTTGAAATTATGGAATAAAGCACTTTTACACTGCCTTTGGAAATTGGATTTAAAGATTTAGTAAACAAACAACCCCTTAGTGAAGTACCTTAGCCAAGAACTTTTCCAGATGTACAATTATTATATAACTGAACTGCCCCCTGTGTATAAGGTCTTGCTTTATCTGGATCAATATTCTGCAGCAAATGATTGGAACACAAGTCTATTAAACTTCCTGATCCACTGTAGTTCAACTTTGTATGATGTCTCAGACATGTTGATTAGAAGGCAGCCCACACACCTGTGCAAACTTCACAAGTATACCTGTGGCTTTCACAAGTGATCCACAAACTCCCTCAAATGCAGTCCTTCTAGAGTTGTCATGGTACAGTTCAGAGAAGTCCTTCCAAACCAGCTGAACTGTGCCAGCACGCCTTTATTTTGGCCAGCAGCTTCTCACCCTGCGATGCTACAAACAACTGTCTTTCATAGTTGTACCCATTCCTAACACCTTTAAATATTCTCAAACTAAGAAAACATACCCACGTTGCCTGTTCTGTTAGACGTGACCTAAGAACTCCAAAGCTCTCCAAAATCATACTGAAAGCTCACACTACATCACTCAGGCCTCCCCAGGACTCCCACACTCCCAACTTCTTTCACAGTCCCCTTGTCTTCACACCTGTGACCTGCAGAATAGGTCATCAAACAGTCCAACTGCTGACTGCCTACAAAAAGGAATATCTTTTTTTCTTCCATCCCAAGCCCTGTTATTGCCTCTCTAATGTATTACAGCTCATGATCATACAGCTGTGGACTGAGTCAGATTGGCAAACTACAACAGCTGAATGCCAAAAAAGACTTCAGTTTTTTTACTTAAATTACTCAGTTTTCCATGTTAGCATGACAAATACTTAGGAGAAACACCTACCAAAATAATAGGCTTCCTGCCTGCTAAGCCAAGGCATGCAAGGCCAAATGTAAACAGAGATTTAAGATCAAAAAGTAAAAATAAAAAGTTCTGTAGCATATCTACTACTTTCAGTTAATAAATTCAATTCTTTGATAGACACATGTAGCCATAAGCATGCAGTCCAAGCCATTGTCAAATAAAAATTCTCCTTAAGTATAAATCCAAGATAACAAATTCAAGTATTTACTAACAGATTAACAGACTTGTCTGCAGGAGACTGATGCTCGACTGCCCTCTCCAGGCTAACCCATACATATAACATGTTTCATACAGAGGAGGAAAAAACTTACACATATTTCACAGGGATGTAATTACAATGAGGAAATTTACTGTTTAAACACATGCAGGAAAAAAATCTGTTCTGGTACTGGAGGATGTTTTAAATTGTCTTTGCTGAAAAGAAATCAGATACACTTCACAGACCACCATCTTAGCAAAGATCCCATATCTCAGGCAAAATTTTTATTAACATTTAGCAGAAGAAAGTTAACTTTGACCTTCAGGAAAAGCACTGGTTACAATGGACTTAATTCAGCAGAACTAAGCACACACAGGCTGACATATTAGAAACATCTTCAGCAACAGTATCGCCTAGCTCTACTTCCAATTTTCTTTGCCTTGCAACCTCCTTTCCTCTTCCAAAACTAAACTATCCTGCAAGTGAAAATTGAGATCAGAATGTATGCCTTTTAAGTTCCTGGCCAATATTTTTAAAGCACACTTGCCAGAGAATAACTAACAGCATTTGTCCAATTACTAATATAGTCTAATTATTAAGATAAAAACTATTGAAATTCAGCATAGTTTTGTCAAGCAGAGCAGCTGCTTGAAAATGTCCTTGAAGCACCTGACTTGTATTAGAAAGCTGCTGCCACAGTCATCTTTGAATTTCTAATTTGCATCAAATGGGACATTCTGTAAAGCATTCTTAATCAGTTTCACACCAGATCAAGGTTCTCCAACTTTATAGCAAGTCCAAGAGTTAAAAGCAAACTATCAGCCACAAACCTTATAAATTTAAGGATGGGGCTAAACTATCAAATTTCAAAAGTAAATACCTGTTCTATACAAGGCTCTACTTTCCTTTTTTGAGAAGCAAGCAAGTTATAGTCTATCTTTGCAAAGTTTAAGGAGCACATCCTTTGCTACCAACTGCCCTTCTGAGCTTGTTGCTTCTTCAGTGGCACTTAAACCCAGATCTGTCCATCCCACAGCACAAGACATACCTATCTCTAGGAACATCTAGGGCAGTGTTATAATCCGGTGGCCCTCCAGGCAGCATATTGAAGAGCAAATGATTTGTGCCTCGATCCCACCTACAGCAAAAGAAGAAACAAACTGCAGTTAGGAAAGTGCTCTCTACATAGAGACAAGTTTTCTCTAAGCCTACTGCTGGCGTTAACTCACTGCATTCTCCCCTCCTGCATTAGACTCACTTTTTTCACTTTGTATTCTTCACATTCACACACTGAAGTTTCAGCACATACCTGGATAACTGTGCCAAAGCCTGAGCTGTCTCTTTGATCCGGAGGGCATTCTGATTGAGGACATCTATGGATGGCACAAAAAGGCAGGCCCGGTTGACATCGTCCGTGTAGAATTCACTGTCAGAGATGGCCGTCAGCAGCTCATTGTACTCCCTGGAAATGGTGTTGCTCACCAACGTCCCATATTCATCCACGTACTTTTTCAGTGAATAGATGTACACTTTGATTTTGTTCTTGGGATTGAAGCCACACCTGTAGACATCGAAGCAGGTGTGCATCCTGCAGCTGAGGTCTCCTCGCTCAGGAATGGGGCTATCGGCAGGAAGCTTGACCACGGGCACATCATGGACACTGCGCTTTTCAACGGTCCAGTCACTGGAGGATTCAATGGAGTGAGGCCAGAACTGGAACATTCCTGTGGCAATCAGGCCAAGCAGAACTATAGAAAAGAGAGTGATGTAATAGATGCGGTGCTTGGTTTTCATCCTTGGGATGAGGGCTGGACCCCGGGTATTGTATTTGGCCGAGGCACACATAATGGCATCAATTATCTCTTGTCACTACAAAACAGAGAGAGAGGTTTTAGGAGGAACTCTACAAAAGAGACACAGTTATCACAATGCAGAGAAACATGCAGTTACTCCTTTCAGGAAAGGGTCTTTGCCTCAGCAGATTGAAGCAGGCTTTCTTCAGATGCTCATGAGTCCCACTGGAACAAGGATGCCAACCAGGCCTGCCACTTGGCAAGCACCAGCTGAGGCTGATCTGCTGGGCCTGGCTGGAATGAAATTATGTGGGGCAATCAACAACCACTAGCCAGAAAAAGGCACAGCTTGGGCAGAGAGAGGGAGAGGAAATCTCAGACACTGCAAAAGTGGTGAGGCCTCATAAGTTCCACTATACCTACAACAAAGCATAGTCAGAGGGAATGCTAATAAAAAACTAAAATGCTTATCTACAGGAGAAAAAACCTGGATACCTACAAAGGGCTTACAATGGTGCATCACACACAACTTAGGACCATGATGCTGTTTCTAAGGTAAAGGTGCTTCTAAACAGAATTTCATAGGAGTCCCACCATATCCAATTAAAATGATGGCAGACTACTTCTGGCAAGAAAAACTAATTGATTTCTCATCTTTGTAAATGTGCCTTGTGGGGCACAAGTGTTCTATGAGCTGCCATTGCAGCCTCATTGAGAAAAGCATTTAATCAGTCCACTACAGCCTGAACTACAGCTGAAATGAAAGACATGATGTAATATAAAGTATCACAAACTACTGTCATCTTTGATATTTCTTACAAGCTCCTGCACAAAGAATTGTGGTTCCTGCAAAAGACAATTTACATTTACTACAGACTGAAAAATCAGCAAGCAACAACTTGCTTAGGTTTTCAGCTAAAACTTTCAATAATAAGTAAATTCAACCTGAATTCTCCATAATGAGAACTCTGTAAGAGTAGTAAGCATGTTTTCCAGAAAAAGAATGTGAACGGTATGATTATGTGTTTTTCTTTTGGAAAAATGGGATGTTTTCTTGCTCTGTGAGCTAAAAAGAAAGTCTGACATGTTAACTATCCAGTAGACATCAAATATGAATAAAATAAGTATAAATGAACAAAAGAAGCATTAATTTCATTATTAATCAACTGATGCAACAAAGTGAATTATGTTTATTTTGTGTTCTTAACAAAAGACTGTTAGGATGGGGTGGCTAATGCATGACTTGACTGTACTTACACACAGTAGCACTAAAATAATCTCAGATGCTAATAAACACTCCACTTTTAACGGCTCTTCTCATCACTTTATGTCCACAATCTGATTCTGGAGGAAGCCTCTAAAATCTCCTGTACAAGGCAATACACGTGTCATGCTGTTATCAGGACAGAAGCCAGAATGCTACATTACAGTCAGCTTTACAACTAAAAACTTCCCATATGCTTCCGACTGTTAACCACGTCCTTTATTCCTCATTCTGCCACAGCACCAGAACCAGCTATGTGATAACACTCTGCAGCGAGCTTTTCAGTCACTCGGCAAACCTGTCCAGCCCGGAGCCCGGCTGGAAGAGCCCTCAATGGAAGGTACCCTCCATCCACGGAAACCTTCCCTCTCACACAGCAACAATCCCCCGGGCAGCTGCAAGCACGGCACAAGCCATACGGGCTTGGGGTGCGGGAAGTAATGGGAGCAAGACGCAGCACACACAGAGGTGGCAACAGCGTGACGGGCCGCAAGGGCCGAGGGACTGAAAGGGACGGGACGGGCCGGGCCGCCTTCCGAGCGACGCGGCGGGNCACCGCCGCCCCCGGCCCGGCCCCGCCGGTGCGCATGCGCGGCCCCGCCCGCCTAGCGGCCCCGCCGGTCCAGCGCCCCCTCGCGGCGGGAGGGCGGGCGTGCAGCGGGACCCGGCCNCGGGCCGGGCCGCCTTCCGAGCGACGCGGCGGGCGGGCCCAAGCCAGCACAGAACCCGGCCGGCAGCAGCCGGGCACCACTCCGCTGCGGCTCCCGCAGCCCCTGCTCTCCCGCCCACCCGCCGGAACCGCAGAGGCCAACCCTGCCGCCCGCACTCACCGCCGCCCGCAGTCGCCGGGGCCGCCCGNCTGCTTTCCAACGCATCCACGTTCTCCAGTCCTGTGTGCCTTTCAAAACTCTACTGGGCTTTCTCATTAACAGAGGGCCTTTGGGTCATGTGTCACTTTCTGCTGGATCACACTACTTCAGTAAGGAAATATCCCAAATCTACACCTTCCCCAAACCCTTCATAACTGGAAGTATCTTCTTCTAGTAGAAGATAGAGAAGGAAAATTTGTTGCACAAAACTCCAGCTGTGTGGGAATCAGAGACATTGGTTTCATTCCCAAAAATGGGAGCTGACTTGGTCTATAAGCCAAATAAAACCCAAAACAAACAAAAAACCAAAACAAAGCCAAACAAAACAAAAAAAAAAAAGTTTTTAAAAAGCCAACCAACCAACAAAAAAAAAAACAAAAAACAAAAAACACAACACCCTCCCTNCAAAAAACCAAAACAAAGCCAAACAAAACAAAAAAAAAAAAGTTTTTAAAAAGCCAACCAACCAACAAAAAAAAAAACAAAAAACAAAAAACACAACACCCCCCCCGCCAAAAAAACAGGCAGAAAAGAAAGCAACAAGAACAAACAAAAAAACCCCACTCAGGTAGGTAAGATCATAGAATGGTTTTAGTTGAAAGAGGCCATCTTAAATATAATCTATTTCCAACCTCTCTTCCATAGGCAGGGACATTCCACCAGACCAGTTTGCTCAAAGCCCCTCCAACCTGGCCTTGAACACTTCCAGGGATGGTGTATTCCCAGCTTCTCTGGGCCACCTGTGCCTCACCACCCTCACAGTGTAGAAATTTTTCCTCATACCTGATCTAAAGCCGCTCTCAGTTTGAAGCCATTGCCCCTTACCCTATCCCTACATGCCTTTGTAACAAGCCCCTCTCGAGCTTTCTTGTAGGCTCCCTTCAGGCTGCTCTGAGGTACCCCCAGAGCGTTCTCTTCCCCAGCTGAGCAATCCCCAAGTGCTGCAGCTGAACCGTGCACAGGGCAATGGTGCAATGGAGACGTTCCAGCAGCAGCAGCGTGGTGTCCCTGCCTGTGACACCGTGTCCTTCATCCTTCTCTGCTTTCTGGGCTCAAACAGCAGACCCACGGCTGACTCTCTATCTCTCACCTGTAAACAACTTTCAGCTGTTAGGACTGCAACTGTTCCAACTGTTACAGTTTAACCATTAGATTTTCAACAATTATGTCCTGCCACAAGAAGTTCTCCTGCTGCAGCCCCTTCAGCCCCCTGATCCCTGAGCCAGAAGCATTTCCAGTCTCTCTGCCCCCTGGGATAAAATGCAGAGCAGCTCTGCTTCTATCTTGTAATCCTTGATGCTTTAAAAGACTCTTACCATGTGTATCTCATGTCAGCTTTTGTATTTTTCCCCTTTTCAATTGTTATTGTAGCCATTTTTATAGATTTGTATCTTATGTACAATGGTGATGTGATGGTGTGCTGTCATATAATGTGTGTTTCTGAAAGGATGGGGGTTTGCACCTATCCCTGCTCTAAGCCTCTAAACTGAATCTCTCCATCACACACACAGTACAGTGTCCTTAAACAGCCTTGACTGGCAGCAACAGATTAGTTCTCTTTCACTTCGCCTGCCCTTGGGAAAACTGCTTTCTGCAAAGCCATCCACATGCACGCACAGACAGCTCGGTGCTCCCACAAAAAAGGCAGAACACTGCCACTGCAGTGCTTTCTCCTCCTCCCTTCAACTTCTCTCCACACACGTGGCATTGCAGGTGATGTAGCATTCTCCTCAGACTCACCGCTCCCTTCTTCTTTTTATGAATGTGACATTCAAACCAACAACAGAAAGCACTCACAGATCTCAAAGCACCTTTCTGAGCCCTGGTACTGGTTGTTCCTCCCCTCAAGAACAAGTTACCGGGGTTTGTTACAGCACTTAATGTTTCTGGGCGTAACCCATCAGTTTCCAATCGCCGCAAGCTGCCCCATTCATAAATCAGAGGCAGGAACCCTCCTTCGGAAGGATGGTTCCGTGTCTGGGTTTTTGTGAATTGGAAGGTGCCCCATTCACGTGTTGGGGCCGCTCGGATGAGCGCTGGATCCCTGCAGTTATGGGATTCAGCAGCATGAGCGGTGCCTGGATGTGCCTGAGCCAAGGAGAGGGGATCCCAGCCCTGTGGCGTGACAGGGACACTGGCTGGGCCACGTGCAGCGGCGGGAGGAGGGAGGGGGTCACCGAGCCAGCCTGCGCCAGCCCACGCAGCGCCCGCGGGCGCCTCCTCCGCATCCCTGCTCCGCCGGGGAGAAGAAAGTGCATCCAATCAATTGCGGCTGAAATATTCACGGAGACTTGATGATCCTTTTATCCCTGTAGGAAAATTTGAAAATCGAGGCAATTTTATTAAAAGCTATATTAAACAAATTCAAGAGGCATCAGCTATGTAGCAAGAAAAATGGAGGATGTAGTCTGTCTTGATAGAGATTTCCCTGAAACCACACCAGGGAGCCTGTTTATATTCTAGTGATGTAGCTAAGCCAGACAAGTCTGCGGCACAGCATCTATTTTTAGACTCCAGGTTGCCATTTATAGCTTGTGAAAATATTCATCAGCATCTGGATAACCAGCTATCAATTTTTATAAATGCACAGGAGAAATCAGATATTTCACTTCTCTTTGCTTTGCCCTTTTATGTCCTGCCTTATGTGGTTCTTTGGGATCATTTGGAATTTAAGGGCTTTACCATGTCACCATACATTTGCCTGCTGTCGCATACAGCATCCTGCATTTTCTGCTGGGATGATCAGTGTACAGAAGAGAACCTTTTGCTAGCTACTGTGTCTCCACGTGTAAAGAAGCTGCATGTGAGATTATGGTGTGCCTTGTGCAGCGATGGAAGCAGCACATTCTGCCTCCATCTTGTATGATTACAATGAGTACAAGGAGGTAATTTTAAAAAGCAACTATGAAGAGGAAATCCAATGGTTTGAAGACATCTTTTCAACCTTATTTTCTACCTATTGCATAACAACTAAAAACTCATAATTCAGTTCATTCTTCTGAAAATTTTGTTATTGGCTACTGCCAATACATAAGGTACTGAAGTAAATTAAAGACTTTCTGTCATAAGAGAAAGAAGGATATTGTAGCAGCCAGGTCCTTGCTTTGGTTCTCTGTTCTGGTTAAAGTCTTACAACCAAATGGGACCCTCATTTATATCAGTTTTTAACCAGTCTGATCAAAAAACTATCTAGCAGCCAATTGCATGGTTTTCTGTCTTGATCCAGTCCATCATACACTTCCAGTGCTACTGGTTTGTGATGGATGGCGCTGGTCAAAACAGTGATTTGACTTATGTTTTAACTCTTACTTTCTCTACTCCCTTCCTGAACTGAAGGGAAAAAGAGGTGCAAATATACCTAGAACGGGTGCTGCAATAGCTCCCACTGAGGGATAAGAGACACAAGAAAATTCAGTTAGGCAAGAGTTCCCTTAAAGAAACTATTAATGTGGCAGAAAGATGCAGATAGAAACAATCTGCCAGTGTGTGTTCCCCCTCCCTAAAGCTTTCAGTTGTCACGGTCTGCAGAGGCATTAATCTTTAATCAATTGAATGCCTTCTGCAGAGAGGCATCCAGGGAAAGGACAGGTCATAACAAGCACTCGCCTAGAATAACTAAGCAGTCGTGCATGAGTTGTGCCATCAGACCTTGCTGGATAGCAGCAGGGAATAGACAGAGAGCTAAAAATAGCCTTTCCTTGCAGTGTTTTTCCAGACTATTTTTGATTCTTCATTTTGATAAGGTCGACTGGCTGTTTGCTAAAAATAACCAATCCCGGCAAACTGAGGACAAAAAGTAGAGTATTTATAACCTCCTCAGACTCTTTAGTACATTTGCTGGCTACAAATAATCTAGGATCTTGTCATCAGTCAGTTGCCAGTGTTTTATGTAAGTCAGTAATAAATAAAGCATTAATTGGAATGGAAAATGAGTCTGTCTTGCCACTCTGGTTTTCTCAGATGGAACACATATCATTCTGCATATAATCCTTGTAGGTTACCTTGCCCTATTCTTCATTATGTGGTCTGAATTGCTTCAGAAATAACCAAAACAACTTCTTGTTAGGTCAGCCAATCTTACAAAAATAGCTGCATAAGTAATTAAAAAGCAAAAGCAGTTTTGTATGCCTGATACTTCAGGTGCAGAAATTTTCAGGGGTGCGATTCACATGGCTTCCTCTGTGAGAGGTTTTTTAGCATAGAGCCCCTGTGTGCCACTATCTCTCTGATGAAATGAAATCACCACTCTGCCAGCAGGATGAGAGCAACAGAGGGATTCTGTAACCAAGTAACTGGAAGAGGACTGCAGAGAAATTGTCAGTATAAACGATAGTTTGACCCCAAGGCAGGTTTCAAGAAACTGAGTCATTATGAGGATGGGGGAAACACACACTTACAGGTATTTGGCTTAGGACTTACTAAATTTCTGTAAGGGAAAACTTACTTTCACAGATTCTTTCTGTAAGTATGCATGATTTTTCATAAATACTTATTTTGAATGGGCTCCACTTATGTTGTCTGCTTAACTGCAATGTAACACAGGTTAATAATTTCGAGATTTACAGATTTTTTCCTTCCCAGAAACATGAAATGTCAAGTGTATACCTGAAATGTATGCTATGGAANACTTCTTGTTAGGTCAGCCAATCTTACAAAAATAGCTGCATAAGTAATTAAAAAGCAAAAGCAGTTTTGTATGCCTGATACTTCAGGTGCAGAAATTTTCAGGGGTGCGATTCACATGGCTTCCTCTGTGAGAGGTTTTTTAGCATAGAGCCCCTGTGTGCCACTATCTCTCTGATGAAATGAAATCACCACTCTGCCAGCAGGATGAGAGCAACAGAGGGATTCTGTAACCAAGTAACTGGAAGAGGACTGCAGAGAAATTGTCAGTATAAACGATAGTTTGACCCCAAGGCAGGTTTCAAGAAACTGAGTCATTATGAGGATGGGGGAAACACACAGCAGTCGGCCCAACTGTGTGACCTGTTGGATGTTCCAAGATAGAAAGGCAACAATTAAAGGATTAACATTTATTTTTAAAAAAATATAGTCTATCACACAGTACATTTGAGGAACTTCCTTTCTTCAGTTAAGGTGGAAAACTCTTAAGTTATCAGTGAATATTTTCCCTTACAGGTATTTGGCTTAGGACTTACTAAATTTCTGTAAGGGAAAACTTACTTTCACAGATTCTTTCTGTAAGTATGCATGATTTTTCATAAATACTTATTTTGAATGGGCTCCACTTATGTTGTCTGCTTAACTGCAATGTAACACAGGTTAATAATTTCGAGATTTACAGATTTTTTCCTTCCCAGAAACATGAAATGTCAAGTGTATACCTGAAATGTATGCTATGGAAGTTTCTATGACAGAGAGCAGTCCTGGACAGGAAATTCCCACCTCTACCCTAAAAGTATTGAATACTTCTCTGGAGAAGAGAGACAGAATGGGCAAGGGGGCAAAAGAGGGGAACAGAGAAGGAGGGACGCAGAGAATGACTGGAACATGGCAAGGACCTTGAAACCATCTAGGATCCTTTCTGTGCTAAAATGAATGATAACTGGAATATAAATATTGTATGCAAAGTGGATTTTATCATCTTGTATGATTACAATGAATACAAGCAATGAAGGCACAGTGTTATACTCATTTTGATGGCATTTCTTGTTTTAGATGAAATGCAGAAGTTTTAAAAACATAGATCTGACTGGCTTCATTTGAAGTGCTGCTCTCTTTGCCTATCACTTGACAAACAGGTCAAAAAAAAAGCGAGGGCAGGGAGAGCATGGGAGAATCCTTAATCTTTTCTCCATGTTTTTTGTCAGTAGAGGTTTGCAACAAAGAAAAAGAAAAGGCCATTAATGAGAACTATGAGATACATCAAGCAGAGAAAACATCTAACATGAAGGTAGCAGAAAGAACAAACAATTTGTACAGTCAGAACCTGTGTTTTTCATCTAGGGGTAATCTTAAGAGCAAATCTTAGAGCAAATAGGAATTGATTTAGTTTCTATATACATATGCACAGGACTTGCTACATGTTTACCACTTCTTGCAAACCAGTTAAGGCCATTTACAAAATTTATGGGGTTTGCACAGTCAAAAAACCCCATTTTTTTTCCAACAGCAGTCTCATGACTGTGTTTCTCTCTTGCCTCATTTCCAGTTATATTTATATTTTCTGTGGCCAAACTAACATTCCTCAGTGAACAGGTCCTAAGGCAGGTGTTAAAATTGAAAATAACATGGAAAATACTCTATGTGTGGGTTCTGTTGAGTTACAGCAAGCTCAGATGTGACTGTCAGCCATATTGTACTAGCTGTGAGGATTCTGAAAGCACATCATACCCTCCTTCCTGCAGAGGCGTGCTTTACTAGCTGAATCCACACACAAACAGTACAACAAATCTGCTTCGTGAGCAGTAAATATATATGGGTGAAAAATATTATATAAATTGTTACTTTTGTATACTCATATACTCCAACAGAAAGAATGACTAGAACAAAAGAAAATGAGGAGTAATTAATGGGTTGAATTTGCTACAGGGATTCCCTAAACTATCACGTTAACTAATGTCTTGCCTTGTTCTTGATTTCAAAGAGCTCGATCCCTAAAATTTTGTTGCTCATGTCCTCCTGGGGGTGTATAAATAAGAGGGGGAAAATCAGGAAGTCCATTTGTAATTTGGCTGTACATCACACTTCCCATTCCATTAACGACACCTGTCTTCTGCTATAGCTTTCTTTGTGGACTTGGAAATATTGTCCATGGACAAATGCCAAACTATTTAGCAAATACTCTGTTTATAACTGTCCCTTATACTGATCTTACCTGTCACCTCACCAGCCTGGCCTCAGCACTGAAGGGGGAGCTGGTTACTGCTCACAGCAGTCAAAAGCAGCACCATCTTCTCTTCTGCCACTGCTCAGACTTTTCTTCCCCTGTTCCAAGCAGTTCTCTGCCATCACCACACAGCAAACTGTGGTTGCATTAATTGCCTATGCTTTGGTAATTTGGTTTATGATGCAGATGTGCTTTTGTCACTCATGCCCATCTGCCAAAATCTATGAGGAGGGAAAAGATGCACTTCTATTCATTTTTCATGAGCAATTTCCTTCAACTCTTGGTTAATATGTATGCAGAAAAACAAGCTCCAATTCCTTTAGGATACCTAAATTTTATAGTACCAAAAGTTAAACAGTTTTTTATCTGTGAAAGAGGCCTTCCAGTTGAAATACTCTATCACCAGCATACAGAAAACAGTTTCTTAAAATGGGAAAGAGGAGGAGACAGAAGAATATCATTCAGTCAAAAAAAATTACCCTGCAAACTGAGAAACACAGAAAAAAATTGCATTCATTATTGTGATAATGGTGGAAGGTGTGTTCTTGGATGCCTGTGGTAGGTGACAGAAGCAGCTGTACCTGCAGGTACACCTAGCACGGTAGCAGAAGCATTCTCTGCACTCTTTTGCCAATATATGTTGTTGTTAACCACAAGGGATGGACTTCCAGGAATAGAAAAACGCAAAAACAACATCTACTTTCTATTGCCTCTCCATTTGTAGCTCTTTTCTGGACATTCTGCCAAGAGGCCAATGAGTGCATTTTATTTATAGGAATACAAAAAAGAAGAATAGAAACAAAACCAGGCATTTCACCAGCCAAGGGCAGTGGATACTGTCTGATCTGAGGTCAGACTGGAAACTAACTCCAAACAAAATGATGTATAGAACTCAGTCTAGATGACTATGGTCCTAAGAGCCTCAGTCATGAAGATAGATCTATGCACATGTTTATTTACCCTTAGCTATGGCTAAGTTAGGGCTGACACTAGATTCTATCTCCCAAAACCACCTCTTTGAGACAGCTGGCCCCCAAATAGTTATACCTGACCATCATTTAAGAAAAGGGAAACCTCACATTACTTAATCTAGAATCTGTTTTTGAAAAGTGTGAAGAAGAATAAAAAATTACACCACAGGACCTTATAAGAGAGTTAAGAGCATATTCATTAGAAATTAATTAAATATAAAATACAATGATGCTGCAGAACAGAGAGCAGCACACAAACAAGACACC
>WBNQ01048795.1:1520-11597 GCA_013401375.1 Spizella passerina | reverse complement strand
GATTTTGCCTGTCTGAAACAATCAAACAAAAATACTCAAAATACTATGTATCAATCAGTTGAGGTCCAATTCATAGCAGAACTTTTAAGAACATAGTCCTACAACTTATTTGTATCAGCCAAAACTTAGATGGTGAAGATATTTCTCTGTCTATCCAATATTACACCTTCTACAATGCATTGAGTTTTATGAATAAGTAAAGAGTGGGATGCTCTTTCATGTGATATTCGTGGGCAGGTTAGGGGAACATAACCTGACTGCAGTCTCAATCAAATGCATGCAGAACTTATCAGGAAACTGCTCAGAGAGTAGCAAGCTGAATATCACAGTCAAAAGTACAAATAATGGGTTGAGTGCTTTTATACAGAAATTGGACCATAATCCTTTATTATTCACTATTTGCAAGCTCCATAATGATGGAACAGCAGGTACACTTAGCAAGTAAGCAAACTGCACCAAAAACAGGAGATAATGAAAACTGTGTTGGACAGTACCCATTTTGTTCTGTTGTTTACACATTTGTTAGATACTCTGCATTCAATGCCTTCCATCGATGCTTTATGCACAGCCATGCCACAGCCACTGATCTGCAGACTGTAACCCTTCTTTTTCCTCTGCACTTTAGTCACTGAATGCTCTTTCCATGTAAGTACTATACAGAAAACATATTCTGCTTCTGTTTCCGGAAAGGAGGGATAAGGTATGATGCAAATCACTTTTACTTTAGTAATATCTTGTTGGGCTTTTTCCATCTGGTTTGTTTTTAGTTTGTTTTGGAGTTCGGGTTTTTTTTCATTAAAAGCCTTTATATGGATTAACCTTTAACTGAAATCCATACTGAGTCACCATTTATTTTTCACTTGCATTCGTATATTTAAAAAATCAATAAAAATTCTAGAATTAGCACATAAGCAGGTCAAATATATTAAAGTACTAGTATATACATGAAAATTCTGTAACTATACAAGAGAAAAAAACTGAAACCTTTTAAAAAAGAACAGCATTGGTTCTGATTTGGTTCAGTATTTTTTTGTTCAAATTGGGTAATGGCCAAGAAAACAGAGGGGTAAAAAGTACCCTCATGACCTGCTAATAAACTCTAAATCCTGAAATCAATGGCGGGCAAAGTGTCACTGTCTAATCAAGCCAACTAAAGGATTTTAAACCTTTCAGCTACTTTCAAAAACATGAGAGGCCACCCACTAAACAGAAACAGAGTTTCAACTCTATTGACATAATGAGCAAAAACACTGTGTCTCCCTTTGGTGAACACATTAGTAAAACAGCAAGGACATCAACTGATACTTCAGCATAGAAAAATACTTAAGGAGCTGTAACTTTTCATGACTGTTCTGTGTGTCTATCTGACATGTAATCAATTCAAAATGCCAAAGAAGAATATAGCAGGACAGAGGGGTTTTTTTCAATTTGGTCTGTGCAAATCTGTACAATTAATTATTTCAAAAGGTACATTTGATATATTTGTACTCTTTAAGTCATTTAATTTCAGAAAGTGGCTATATTTTTTAGAAAATGAAGTATGAATTTTCTTAGGAAAAATGTCTAAGAANCTGTACATATAACCAAGACAATTCTTTCTAACAATTCTTTGCTTTTCCCTTCAAGTCTACTTTTCTCTTCAAGTTTAGTTTTATTACAGTGGTCTTTTCAACAGTGAAGAAGCAAAATCCCAGTTAAATTAACACAAAACTAATTACATTCTAAAAGCACAACTTAAAAACGAACTTACTCCCATTCAAATTGTAGGTGAATATTTAACACTTTGTAATACTGAGTATTACATCGGTATGGAACTTGAACACTTGACTGGTAAAGAATTTCAGTTGTCCCAGCTGAATGTCCCACATAGTTACCCTAATAATGCCTATAAGCAGCCTTAGATACCTGCTACCCAGAGACGCTGTTCATGCACAAAAATGAGCACTGAGTATGGACACCTTCCTTAAAATGCCTAACTGATGTGAACTGCATGTGTACAATTGCCAGTGTTTTTTATGGGAACTAACAGAACTACCAGTCCTTGGAAAGACCATAATCTGAACAACTGCATTCCTTTGTCAGCTGCAGGAATAAATGTGATTTGGCAGCATTCAACAGGTAATTTTAATGAGAACCCAAAGATGGATAACAGTCTTCACACTATCACAGACAGTCAGCTAAGGGTACTAGGATGAAGTAGGATACAACCTGCTGAATGAACTTTAGAGTTAGGGGGAGGAAAAGTATGTGAGTGATAAATGGATGCATCTGGATGTCACCTAACACTGTCTCCCAGATAAAATGTTCTGAAAGTCATTTCCTCTATGGCAGTGGGTCAATCCTATTAATGATGATTTAAGGTACAGAAAAGTAGCCGATATATATGAGGCTTTTATTTAGCACACTTGAATAATGAAATTGAACTGATCCGTACAGAAATACTAAAAAATTTGAGTGAACTGGAGCAGTTTTTTAAAATGAAAGTTAGAGAATTTAGCTTGAAATCTGAATTTCATCACTCGTGGAGCCACTTTACTATGCATCGTTGACTCTTGACAGTGTTAACATATAAAGCCTTTTCCCTTTAGTGCAATACCTGAATTCTATTCAGGGAAGATATTTTTTATTTATGAATCTTGTTCAGGGGGAAAACATGGACTTTTAATTCAAGCTTCAAATGTGTTGCATGACTACTTTGCTAACACAACACATGGGAATAGTAATATCCATCAAGTGAAGCAAAAATGACTGAAACTATCTGAAAAGTGTTGCAAGAGCTTCTTTGAGCCTTGATCACTCCTGTGGAAAATATGAGATAAAGGAGGCAATGTTTAAAATAGACCAAAGAAAGAAATTTTTGACGTCTTTTTCTCTGTGCAAAACCACATGTGATTTTATACAATATTCTAAGCAATTAGATTTAAAGGCACAAGAAAATAGTGTCTCTTTCTCTGCCTGAAATAAAATTATATTGTCTTATGGCAAACACCATTACAAATGGTGATGTACATTAACAACTTTCTCAGGAATTACACCATGTATTATGTTCCAAATACATATTATGCAATATTCATGATTTTGTCCTTCTCATGCTGTGGAAGACTACAAAGAAATTTTTCAATACAGAAGGTTTTTTTCCTGTGGGTCATAATTTTTGTCATGTTATGCTTGGAGGCTCCTCTATCTTCATGCACACTGAGAAATTGATCACACTTCTGTTTGTGCTACTTCAGATTCAGTTTGAAGTTTATAGGAGTGGCAAAACCTAATGGCAAGGAGAGAATGACTTTTCCTCTCTGCAGTTTTTTTTGGCTTTCCTGCCAAGCAGAAAACCATTGAATGTATTCTCTGAGCTAGATGTATTAAATCACATCTGCTGCCCTCAAGCTGTGAAAAGCAACAAAAATAAGAATAGCTAGGTGTTGGATGCCAGACACCCACCAAAGCATCTCTATCACTCCCCTCTGCATCTGGACAGGGGAAAGAAAATATAAGGAAGGGTTCATAAGGTGAAATAAGGACAGAGAAAGATCACTCATCATATACTGTAACAGAAAACAACAGACTTGAATTACAGATATTAATTGAATTTATTACTAGCAACAATCAGGATAATGAAAAGCAAAATAAGACCTTAAAAACTTTTCCCCTCCCACCCTCGCTTCCATCCCTTTCTCAGTGACAGAGTAGTAGTGGAGTAGTGGTTATAGACAGTTCATTGCACGTTGTTTCTTTCTGCTGCTGATGGAGGAGAGTCCTTCCCCTGCTCTGGTAGTTCTTCACAAACTTTTCCAATGAGTCCATACCACAGGCAACAGTTCTCCACAAACTACTGCAATATGGGTCACACTTCCATGGAATGCAGTCCTTAAGGCACAGTTCTTCNTTAGATTTAAAGGCACAAGAAAATAGTGTCTCTTTCTCTGCCTGAAATAAAATTATATTGTCTTATGGCAAACACCATTACAAATGGTGATGTACATTAACAACTTTCTCAGGAATTACACCATGTATTATGTTCCAAATACATATTATGCAATATTCATGATTTTGTCCTGCTCATGCTGTGGAAGACTACAAAGAAATTTTTCAATACAGAAGGTTTTTTTCCTGTGGGTCATAATTTTTGTCATGTTATGCTTGGAGGCTCCTCTATCTTCATGCACACTGAGAAATTGATCACACTTCTGTTTGTGCTACTTCAGATTCAGTTTGAAGTTTATAGGAGTGGCAAAACCTAATGGCAAGGAGAGAATGACTTTTCCTCTCTGCAGTTTTTTTTGGCTTTCCTGCCAAGCAGAAAACCATTGAATGTATTCTCTGAGCTAGATGTATTAAATCACATCTGCTGCCCTCAAGCTGTGAAAAGCAACAAAAATAAGAATAGCTAGGTGTTGGATGCCAGACACCCACCAAAGCATCTCTATCACTCCCCTCTGCATCTGGACAGGGGAAAGAAAATATAAGGAAGGATTCATAAGGTGAAATAAGGACAGAGAAAGATCACTCATCATATACTGTAACAGAAAACAACAGACTTGAATTACAGATATTAATTGAATTTATTACTAGCAACAATCAGGATAATGAAAAGCAAAATAAGACCTTAAAAACTTTTCCCCTCCCACCCTCGCTTCCATCCCTTTCTCAGTGACAGAGTAGTAGTGGAGTAGTGGTTATAGACAGTTCATTGCACGTTGTTTCTTTCTGCTGCTGATGGAGGAGAGTCCTTCCCCTGCTCTGGTAGTTCTTCACAAACTTTTCCAATGAGTCCATACCACAGGCAACAGTTCTCCACAAACTACTGCAATATGGGTCACACTTCCATGGAATGCAGTCCTTAAGGCACAGTTCTTCAGGTCCATCAGGACCATTAAGTCATAAGTTCTACCTGGAAACCTCCTCCAGCATGGCCTCCACTCCAGCATGGCCTCCACTCCACATAGGTTCCTGCCAGGATCCTGCTCCAGCACAAGAGTCATGTTCATAGACTCCTCTCAGGCTGCTCTGGCCTGGATTTTCTCCATGAACTGCAGGTGTATTTCTGCATCCATGTGCTCCTCCATGGGCAGCAAGGGGACAGCTTCTTTACCGTGGTCTGTACCGCAGATCACCGGGGAATCTCAGCTCTGGCGCCTGCAACGCCTCCTCTCTCTCCTTCTGCACTGACCTCGGTGTCTGCAGAGATATTCACCTTACACGTTCTCACCCTGCTCTGCTCCAGCTGCAGTTACAGCTGCACAATATTTTTTTTCTTCTTCTTCTTATGTTTCCACAGAGGGCTTATCATCATTTCTTATTAGTCCAGCCTTGGCTGGCAGTGGCTCTGTCCTGGGACTGTCTGGCATTAGCTCTGTTGGACATGAAGGCAACTTCTAGAAGTTTCTCACAGAAGCTGCCACTGTAGTCTCCCTGCAACCAAAACCTGCCCACACAAATTCAGTACGCTGGGCAAATGTTGCATCATCTAAAGCCATTTCTTGTCTGATCAGTAAACAGGAGTTACTCATAAGTTTACAGAATGCATATTGTAGGCACAGTTAAAGGGAAGTCCAAAAGACAGCAACATTCTTTTTGGCTTTTATAGAAGTTAGCATGGACAATATGAGATGAGACAGCTTTTTGGAAATCACACAGAAGTCTCTGCAAAAGGAATGCAAAGCATATTAAAATCATGGATGAATCATGGCTGTGATGATTCTGGCCCAGATATCCAGACTTTGACAGCAGGGGTGGGCTGCAGGGTTGATCCCTGGATGAAGTGGCCAGGATTGGGCCTGAGAGTGGCTGCTTAGTGGTGCCTGTAGCCAGGAAGTGCAGGGCTGTGGGGAGATGGAGACCATCCCTGCTGCAGTATTGCTGGGACAGGGCCGACCCCAGTGCATGGTTGTCAAGTTAAATGCGCAAGAACACATTAACATAAATCATTATGCAATTGTCTACCCAAACTTGATAGCAAAAACTAATCATTAGATTTTTGAAAGTATTTGAGTTGCTAATGGTTTATTTTCCACAAACTGAAGAATATAAGACAAACAGAGAATTTCAGGAAGTGCTTTTCTGCTCTAGATTTCCTATTTGCTCATATTTTTGCCATGCCTGAGAGTCAAAGCATACAGCAAGTTAAAATGAAGTTTACTTAAAAATTAAAAACAAACTAGCCAGTGGAATTGTATTAGTGGAGTCTGGACCTTGTCCACCCAGTCTTGAAGCTAACAAATGAAATCAAGCCTTCTATTAGGCAGAGGTCTAAGTGCTAAGCAACATAAACAAATACTTCAGCTCCAGGAGCACGGGAAAGCAGACCTTCTTATTCCCTCATGCTTATATTCCACGATAAGACATCAACAGCCATGACTCCCAAGTGCTGAACTGTGTGACTTCCTCATACAGAAACCTTTTTCTCAGTGCTGTCTCTCTAACAGGAGTGTGAATACACTGCAGTTGGATGTGTGACTTACAGCAAAAATTCATTTAGAAAGCCTGACCTGCTGGGAAGCAGTTTCACTCCATCCAACAATATACAAAAGGTAGCTCATCATGCCGAGCTGCACAAAATTTAGAATTTAAAAGAAGAACTGTTCTGATGTAGGTCAGGCTATCACTGTGCTTCTGCAGGACTGAAAGAGAAAACACATAATGATTTATAGGCAGTTATCTACATTTTGTCTCATATGTTAAAATAGAAAGTTTTTGAATAAAAATGTTGAAATCTCATACATCAGTCATATTTTTCACAAATATTCTGTATGCTCTATAAGGCTCTTAGGTAATGTAGAGGCATGACAAAAACATAGATCAGAACTGTGGCCACCTCAGTTATTTTGAGACAGAAAATTAACTGCCTCTGAGTATGCACTACCCACTGCCATTTCTACCCTAATATGCCCCCAACATCTTGTAATGCAAAACAATTTTTCTCCAGGAAGGCTATCAGGGTAGCATATTTGAAAAAAAAATAAAAATAAAAATTGAGTCTATTTCAAATGGAAACAGTAGAGCAAGGGAGCCATTCCAGAATGAAGTGCTCCCTTCAGTCTTGTGATTCATCCTAAAAACCAGACACATAAATATAAATGCATCCTACAGAAATAATCAAGCTCCAATATTATCCCAAATGGATAAGAAAGAATACCCCAGTCAGTTAATATATATCACCAATCAGAAAGACTTTTTTTCCACCTGATGGAAAAAAAAACAACCTTGCTTCTATCAAATAAACAGAATAGTAAAGATGATGTATTGAAACTTTTTAGTACAAGACTAAAACCTGTCTAGTTTGACACGAGTGCATGAAATTTATTGCTCTGCTATCAGTCTGCTTCTTTCTTCAGGCGAGTGTTTCTTACTATTTATTCAAACCAAATTTGTAATTTTGCCACATATTTAATATGTTTAAAATTAAACAATATATCAGGGAAAAGTATGTGTGGTGTGACTCTGTGGGAGGGGGCTTTGATTTACTGAGTAAAACTGGGTCTGTAAGCAGAACTCTGCAATATAAGGCTCTTACCTTAGAATACTCAAGTTATTCTAAATGAAATAGACAGAGTTATTTATTTATATGATCAATATTTTCGTTTGCATTTTATGTGAAGCACATTACATACCTTATGCCTAACTGGGTTTTATGATTGTTTTGGCCAGGATATTGGTGTGAGTTCTGTATAAATAAATAAGCTGTTAACCACGGGTGATAGCTGTCACATTTGCAAATGACATTGACAGAGCTAATAAAATGGTGTAAGCTAGATACAAGCCTGGGTAGAATGATGAACTTTAAAGACAAGAAACAAATAAATGTTTTACTGATCAAGAAGGAAAGAAGAAATAGATCACTGCAAAACAATCAATACCCCAAAGAATTTTTGTGTATCGGCAGTAAACTCTTAGTAAGCAAAGAAGGCAATCTTCATTCTGCAAGAGGTAGTCAGAATTATAAGTTTTAATGTATTTACTTGATATATTTACACACAGAAAGGCCTCCAAAGAACCATTTATAGTCCCCGTCCCATACATCTATTTTACCATAATCAGTATGATTATACTGTCTTTTGCTAAATGAAATGCATTCCTTTTTTTTTCTCAGTAAGCAACAGGGTTTCTTTGTCTACAAAACAGTCTGTTTTTTACATAAGCCCTATAAAATTTTATCAGTGAACTTAACTAAGACTGATTTTTAAAAAACATTTAGGCACTGGAAAATGATACGTCATTATAATAAAATCACTCACTAATTTTCAGGTAAGTAAATGTCCTTTGGCCACACGTATCTTTTTGCTCTGCATAATATGAATAATTTATTTGCTCATTACATGGACAATACAAAATTTATAAGTTCATATGCTTCAAATATTAATTTCCTTTCTATCAACTTGTCATATTTGAAGAAAAAGATGTGATAGTTCAAAGTTTTCTTCTAAATTACCACTTTCAATGATGGATGGATTTAAATGGTTAGTTTGGTTTACTCTGAATTTAGCAAGTTTTAGCATATATAATTGGAATAATTAATTTCAAAGTTGGCTTTGAGGTATCCTAATACCAAAAAACACATAGCTGAGTTATTTTCTCAACAGGTATTTTGTCAGCTACAGTCTCATGCATAAAAGGGAAAAACCCCCTGAGCATCACAGGTGATGTGATTAATAGTTGAGGAACAGAGTGGTTCACATTTCTGCTCCTCTTTAAAAATTATTCTCTGAATATTTTATGTGGTTTGTCTGTAATCTCAACTCTCAGTAATTTAATTAAGTAATGACTCACTTCAGAGCATTTTGAATGGGATAATAGAAGCCATTGGACTGTACACGGTGAGTGGAGGCCAGCAGTTCATTGACTTCCATTTCATAACTCATTGGACTTTAAATGAACTTGTGGGTTCATTTTCCTGACTGGTATTATCTACAGATGAGCCAAGTCAGCTGAAGAAGGTTCATGAACTACTTCTGTCACTGGGTGACTGGCAGATTCAAAAGATGCAGAAGAGGATGCAGGTAAGTATCACAGGGCTGGAAATTAATGATGGTTTCTTTGTATTCCAAACTGCTAGGCAGGACAATAGTTCAGGTCAACAACACCATAGCTAAAGAAAAAAATGCAACTGTGTGACTTCCAAAGCCACATATGCGATGGAAAAAAGACTGTATCATCACTTGAATTTTACCACTTGGTTGTATGCCATGTGAAAAGCTATCTCATTTTGTTTATTTCGAATCTTTTAACTAAAAGCTTATTTTATAGGTCCTAGTTTTTTCTTTTCACTTTTCTATTGTGAAAGATAATATTAGTAGTTTTGCATTTATTTCCCACATGTCAGTTGTAATTCTGAAATTTTTAACTTGTTAGATATTATTCCCATCACTCATTTCTTTTCCATACTGAAGAGCCCTAACTTTTAGAAACTCCTGATATGCATGCTGTTTTGCAACTATTAACCATTTTCTTGATTTCTGTGTGGTTTCTCTTGTTTTTTGAATGGCACTAGCTTGTTTTACTGAGTAGTTGAAATATGGAATCACTCTGAATTTTTGAAATAGCATAATGACATTTTTAATTGTTTTTTCTCTTATTACCTAATACATTTTAATGCCATTTTTTAATATTGGTTTTAGTCACTACCTAGCAGATATTTAGCTAGAAATAGCAACTCAAAATATTCTCTATGAGGAATACATTTATTCTGAGTTCAAGGAGCACGTGCCTTTTGGGTAGGTTTTGCTTTTGCCCATTACCTTTTATTTTTTCCATTTCAACCACAGCTCCAATTCATGCAGTAATGATCCACTGATTACTTTTCAAGTAGTCACAATTGGGTTTTCTAGATTATCTTTGGCTATATCAGACAATTTTCTCCCTAAAAAATGCCTAGCAGTACTCTTTACACTGAGAAACCTTATAAAGTAGCCCTGTAATTTTTTTTCCTGTTCTCAAATCTGTCTTTAAGATCATGTAGTTATAAGTTTGATGAAATATTTTTGATTTTTTATCAAAATCTTATTGGAAATCCAAATGACAAAATCATATTACCTTCATTCAAAGGCTTATTTAGTCCTTCAAGAAAACCTAGAAGATTAA
>WBNQ01048794.1:5778-25489 GCA_013401375.1 Spizella passerina | reverse complement strand
TCCAAACTTCACTTTGTTCAATAGGAAGAGAATCTGTCCCCATGCCAAATTAGATTAATTTTGTAGCACATGTGCTTAGGCATACTATACATACATTCTGTAGACAGAAGGAACATACCAAAACCATGGAGATACATTAAAATAATGCATAAGAAAGTCTTGTAAAAGTCACAAGTCTTCTAAAAGAAACATCAGGGTTTTGTTTAGCTCTTCTAAGAACTAAAATTATTAAATATTAGGTATCCTCCACACTTGTGATCACACTAACTTTTTATGGACCTTAAGAAAGGAATTTGTAACTTATAGAAGTTATCTGGGAAAATGCGTTAGTAAGTGATCCAGAAATACCAATGATAGAAGGCTGCTTTGTAGATGCTTAGCACAATTTTCTTCTGAGGTACACAAATGGAGTCTTCTTACTGATCTTACAGTTTAGCATGCTACTGACCACAACATTAGTGATATTTTCCCACAGCACAGGAATTTAAAATCCATGTAAAAATAAAAAATATTGGTCTTTTTCAATGGAAAATAAATGCAAGGGTGCTACATCACACAAAATCCTCAGAAATGGCAAAACAAAAAAATAACAAAAGTAACAGCACCAGCTGTTACTCTGAATAACTTAAGACACAATAGGAAAGTAACCAAGGAGGTTTTTCAAGACAAAATTACTTGAATTTCATGCACATGACAAATTTAAAACAGAGTTGACAAGCAGTCCGGAATACTAGATGACGGATTGCTGAGAAACATAATTTTTACTTTAATAGAACGACAGCATGCACATAATTCTATCCCCCAGTGTTTTTCTGTAACAGCAAATTTAGTCCAAAACTGCAGCCTTGAGAATCTGAATAAGAATCTGATATCACCATAACTGCAATGAGTGCTTCATTTGAAGCACAAGGATTCTCTGTGCATATTAATTTGTTCCAAAATGTCCAGTATTGCTGCATGGGCCCTGGCCAGAGTGCATCCCAGCAAAAAGCCTGTTCTTGGTCCAGCAGAAGGCAAAGGCAATGTTTTCTTTTGCTTCAGTTGAAACAAAAGACAAGAAGGCCAAAAAGTACCCATATGGTACTTTATTAAGATGACATGCACACTTTCTTGTGCCAGTGAATTTGGTGGGGGGAAGGAAGCAGAGGGACAGAGAGAATTTTTTACTGGGAAAATCAGCTACACAGATTTAGCATTTTGTGTTTACTAATAAACACCCTGGTATAGATAGATAGATAGATAGATAGATAGATAGATAGATAGATAGATAGATAGATAGATAGATTTACATATATCTATATATATACACATATAATTTTGCTCATCCATGTAAAAAGAAGTCGCATATAATAAAAAATTACTTCCAAAAATGCTTAATTTCAATTAAGTAAAGTCAAAATGAAGTAAAATCATATATTTGATATTTTTAGGCTGTTGCAAGAAAAAAAATAACTATTTGACCACACATGAAAGAAAAAAAAAAGATATAGCAAGCTCTTTATCAGGCACATGAAGAACAGGAAATGATAAGACTGTATCCTTTGATATGTCTGTCAGTAAAAGTTTTTTCATCTAAGCTGCATTTGCAGGGGAAAAGACCATTTACAAATTAACTGTTTCCACAATTCACAGTTTAAAGTTGGGAGCCTGAAAAATTTTGACTACTAAAATGTATGCACATTTAAACCTCAGTGTTTTATTCTAATAGAATTTAAGTGTATATCGTATACATTCCTTAAGTCTACTCTTATTAAATTTTGATGTTAAACAGAAAGGGGAAACCATGTGCAACTAGATTAATTTATCTCCAGGGAGTAAGGACACATTAATAATTGAGATAATGTTTTCATATATGTTGGAATCAAGTGTGCCTTTCCACTTCTTTATTAGAAAACACATTAGTGGAAAATTATCTCATTCTCATCAGTAAGACCTAATTGCTAAGAAAGTCTCTGTTTCTTTGCAATAACAAAAAGATTATTCTCACTACTTCAAAATAGAGAAAAAAAAAGGAATCAGAAACATTATGAAGCACTGCTGGAATAAATGCCTGTATTACCAAAGAGAATGTTTATTTAATACACCCAGTCCTGTTTTTGTTTTAAACAAATCAGAGTTTATTGTATTTTTTTAAAATACAAGCAAACTCTGGTTATAGAAGTGGGCCAAAGGGGAAAAAAAGCAGTACAACTGAAATGACTAATATTTTTGGCTTTCTGAAAGACTGATCTTTCTGTAAGTTATAAAAAATTATCTTGGCTGATTGTGAGAGAGCTCTATAATTTCCCATGAACACCCATAGGTGTCGAGGCTGTTGTGAGGTAATGGAATGGTGTGTAACTCACTCTGAGTCGCGGTGCGCTGTGCTGTGCGGATTACACACAAAGCAAACATCGAGTGCATGGTGGGAACACTTGTGCAGACAGTCTGAAGCATATTTCCATAGCATTGAACTATACATTAAATGCAGCACTTCTGATGTTTCCCACAACAAAGAGTATAAAGAAAAAAGCAACCAAAACAGTAACTATGCTTAAAAGTGTTCGCAATTGCCCTTCTGTTTGCCTGGTGTACACAAAGAACTGTAAACTAAAACAAATATCTATCAACTTAACAGTTCTGAGGGCAAAATAATAAAATGCAATTTTTGATACTAAAAATGTGAAATTCTCTCCATAAGGTCTATCAAGACCTAATGCTGAACAGCTAATCTGTAGACAGAACTTGCATTTGCAGCTGTGTGGGAAATATTGGTGAAAGAGAATGGACTAAGATCACAACTTTATAAAGGGACTATGATGAAACATTTATTTATCATTCACAGTGATTTAAACCACACTCCTATACCATGTAGACTAAATGAATACAGACTATTTAGATATATACTGTCATCTGCTTTTATGTATTTTCATAGATCACGTGTAAAATTACACTTTCTGATTACTTTCTTTTAATATATTTTTCTTTATTAAACATTGGTCTTCTGACAGATAAAGTATGCCAAATTGAAAGACGAAACAAATGAGAAACAGCAAAAGTTTGGCTAGAGCTTAGAGTATGTGTTTCTTTGATAACAGTTTTTGTCATTAACAGAAATAATTCAAGACCGTGAGCAACATGTTATTATTAAATCTAATTGAATTCTTATTTTTAAGATAATTCCATTAAAATACATGCATTCACTTTGTTAGCCAACAGGAAATCTGCGCTGTGTGTTAAGAGTACAAGAGTAATCCCACACAAAAACAGCCGACAAGCACTTACAGCCTGAATCTGGTACCTACAAAAGTACTGGTTGGTGGTTATTTTTTCCTTAGTATCTTTTTCAGTTTTGCTTTTAATTTTTTTAAAAGCCCTAGCTTCTTTCATTGCTTCAAAACCATTTTTAAGCTAACCTGAAATGTGATAAAAATTCTTGCTTATTTAAAAAAGTATTGTCAATATTTGCAACTTTACTTGCATAAAACTAATTCATATGTTTTTAAGAATTAAACTTATGCTGTAAATATTTATGGAAAAATTATCTGACTCAATTTATCTAAATTTCAGTACTTATTGTAATATGTGGATCTGACAATCTCATTTCACTATTATATATTCTGTTAATTTGAATAGTCCAAATCACAATACCCTTCTTAACAATTAGAACTCCAATATCATTATAAAGTGGTCCATAAAAAATATGTGATTAATAAATATCCCAAAATACTGTCATTATAGCCACTGGGCTTTGGTAGGAACAGGTTTAAAATCCAAATTATCAATATCTGCTGTACAAGAGAAATTCCATCTCCACTGGAGGCAGCAGCAAAATTCCCAGTCATTGCAATTCATCCAGTTCTACTGATCACATTCAGGTGCATTATGAGACTGATCTCTTTAATGTGAAAATCTTCTTGCCACAATGATGTTTTTGGGTAAATACTTTGAGACAAAGACCCTGGTGTGTTGTTTATTATTTGTTTACGTGCAGGAAAAGCATAGGAGCTCCAACTCTTCCATACTCCCAAATATCTTTCAAAGATCCATTCACTTTCCCTGTACACACACTGAAGACAGCAAAAACAATCTGCGTCTTCATGGATTCCTTATATTCTGAAGATTTGGATTTGGTGTAGATGAGCAAATGCCACAGATCTACGGGCCTGTTTCTACTGACTGTTGCAGTTAGTTTTGAGGCAAGCGGAGATTGCAGCTACAGAGGACTAAGCAGAACTAAAAAATTATACCTTCCAGTACAAGTCAAAGAAGAAATTAATGGCAGACGACTAGGAAGAGAATAGGCTCTTTCTGACACACAGAGATTATAGGTTTTTCCTGAGTTATAACTGTCACTCTCTAAGACAGTGACAAATATTTAAAAAAGAAAAACCAACAGCTTTGAGATATCTGAAAGTGGCTTTCATATAGTACTGGAAACCTCCTTTGGTGAATGCACAGCAGGTACAGGACCAGAGCTGAACTAAACTGAGCAAGAACTAACTCTGTTGCACTGCAAAGGGTCAGGCTGTGGAATAGGATCCTCGGCTTATTTCAGTAGCTTTTCTTGGGCTGGCTGAGGGCCACAGCAGTGGTGCAGCACTGCATCTCAACCCACATGCACTGCTCTAGCATAATACAGCTGGTGCTGTGACCTGAGAGCTCCATCAGCTCTTGTAACTCAGGCCAAAATATAGAAAACACTGGGTGTTGTAAAACTTCAGACTTCTCTGACCAAGACTCTCTACTACACATGACAACACCTGCAACAGTCAGCTCTTCTCATGCAGACCAATTGGAGCTCTGTGCTGTCCACTGGTTTTCTGGCTACCTTTATCACAGCAAGGCTTTTTCTTGCACTGGCTACATTTTCAAACCTGCTTACTTGGTTTATTTGAGTTGTGGGTTTGTTTGCTTATCTTCACGGCTAGTTCTGGTGCTAGTACTGCATACAATCACACTCCATGTTTACTTCAAAAAGATCAAATTTGACAAGGAAGGAAACATGATAACTTACTTCCCAGAGGTGCTGAGTGTTCCTGATGGCACCTGCTTGAACCTTCTCTGGCAAGAGCAAGATTCCCTGGAAGGGCCCGATCCAGGTGCCCTGCTGGATGCGTTGTGCGGCGCAGATGCCGTAGGCCAGGCCAGGCACGGTGCTGGTGCACAGGCACACTTCCCGGGGCAGGTCCCGCAGCCACTCGGGGATCTCGGGCGGAGGGGCGGCAGCGGCGGCGCTGCTAGTGCCCACCAGCCGGCGCAGGGAGTGCAGGGGCCCGTGCATCGGGCACTCGCCGTTCCGGTTATCAGCACACATGTCACATCCTGAGGGACAGAGAGGGAAAAGCTGTCAGTGCTGTGCTGCTGGCCGCCACCACCACCACCGCCACGGCCGTGCCATGCAGATCCCTGCGCTCGCACTGCCCTTTCAGGGCAGCACAGCCAGTGCTCCTGCACACCGTGCCCTTCTGGGCGTTGCTTAGGCGCTTTCCCAGATCTCGCCAAAGCCTTAAATAAAAAATTCCAAAGGCTGAGCAGAAATCCTGCAGACAATTTGCAAGCCTTGTGTATTCACAAACCTGCCAAGATTCATTTACTTTAACAATGTTTTTAAAGATGAATTTTTTGACTAATACAAATAGTGCAGTTAAACTATCCCAGTGTGTTTCAGCGAGACATTTTAAAACACAGCCATAGCGTGTCACAAGTCCCTCTCAACTGCCTTACCACAGCTTAGCCCAAGGGCTTAATTGGAACAAGATTTAATTTAATCCTTATTTTAAATGAGCATTCACTCTGGTTTTTACATTAACATGTGTGTGTGCATGTCTGTCTGTTTGGAAAATAAAATAAATAAACCAGAACCTCATGAATGACAAATTGGAGACTGCATGCACATTTACTTTACTAAAGACAAATCTAATCTTAAAACTGAAATTATGCAGCAAATATTTCTGGGCACACACTTGAAATTTTATTTATTGAATGAGAATGCATGTTCTTTTCCTGTACAATGTAAATGAAGCTAGGAAAATACCAAAACAGCATATCTGAGTTCATGAGCAATTCCAGTGAAAAAGATCAGTTTGTAAAACTGTTAATTTCCCTAACTGTTATTAATAATGAATGATGTGTCTCTATTTTGGGACAATTCTACCATGGCATTTCTTTTCTGAGCAAAGAAAATTTTGGTTAAGTGTTTCCACTGCACGCTATTCCACATGCCACAAATGTACATCTTCCAGGAAAATGTTTCATGTTCAAGAAATTAATTTCTCTGGAGATATGCCGAGTTATCATAACAATGAATCTCTTGAAATAAATTGCCGTCTTCTTCACATTTCATTTTCGTAGCACAATAAATGTTTTCATATAAATTTATTCCAGAAATACAAAGAAAAACCAATAATTATGGTGTAGTACTCTTGTAGCAAGTCCTACATCTTTCCCTTAATAATTTTATGTACCACTCCTTATAAAAACAGAGCACAGCATTCACTACAGAAGTAGGAGTTTCTTGGTCTATGCCACAGATTTAGACTTGCTAGACTGCCTGCAACCACAGTCTCAATTCTCAGGGGCCCTGACTCAGATGTTCTTCTTTCCAAACTGGATGTACTGTGTATTAAGTAGATCTCTATCCTACAGATCCTTCAAAGGAAAACCCTCCCCTCATTTCAGCAAAAGCTTCTAAAGGACAGTAAAAGATGCATCTTGAAATTATGGCTTCTATGTGTATTCTCCAGTTTTAGACATGCTACATAAACACTTTTTCCTGTCATCCTCTTTTAAATTGTACCATTAAAAAAGTGGTGCATTCAGCAACAAGAAATTATTACTAAGTTACGTGTGGAAGCTAATTTCCCTCAAGATCATTACACCTTTGAGTCTTGCAGAAAACGCCTGTCTCCACCTGGTGCTCTTCTGTCCGAGCTCCCTACCCGCAGCACCGCTCACAGATCCCAGCAGAAGACAAGGAGACAAGCCCTGCGCTGGGCATTGCTCCGGCGGGTGCCCCTGCAGAAGGGCTGCACGGCAAACTGGCCCCAGGCCATCCATCCATCCCTAGCAGGTCCGGGCAGGAGGCACAGGAGCGCGGCTGCACGGCAGGACAAAGCCACCTAGCGGGGACCGCCCTGACGCCGCCACAAAGCGTGACTGTGGCTGCAGGGAGCAGCTCCTCCTCGCCTTAAGGACATAATCCCTGCCGCAAAACGACTTTCCTTGGGCTGAAGCGCCCCAGCAGAGGGGTTTTGCTCTCCCAGCCACGTCAATTAGAGGTGGAGGGCGGGTGGGATTTGCAGGACCCCAGGGAAGATATTTCTGGCAAGTCCTAAAAGAACGCAGCAGATATTCCTACAACCATTCTGAGGCATGATGAATAAAAGGCATCAAGTATATACTGGAGAGGGAGGGAATGGGGCAGCAGGGTGGTTGGATTTTTTGAGTTTTTTTTTTGGTTGGTTGGTTTTTTGTTTTTTTGGTTTTTTTGTTTTTTTTTTTTTTTTTTGTTATTATTTCCACAGCTAGTTTGGAAAGTGAGGTATCACCACAGCATCTTTTCTTCCCTTTCCTCTTCAAAACCACCCTGTGGTTTTGGCCTATCCAAAGATATTAGGGGCAGCACTGCAGTTTGGCACTGGAGGTCACACAGAAATGGATCCCAAATAGGAAAATGGAAGAAAAAAACCCAAACAATGAAAAAGCAAGACCACAATCCAAAACAGTTTGGCATGTGATACACTCTAAACAGATTATGGCTGAACTCTGTGATCTACAGTTGGACTTGATGACTTCACGGATCTATTCCAACACAAATTGTTCTATGATTCTATGAAATCAATTGATTTCAATCTACCCATGCAAGTCAGAAATAAAATATCTTACAGGAAAACTGAGAGCTTAAAGAAATGATATCTAACCATGATAGGCCCTTGAATTTTAATTATTTGCATTGCTTTAATATTTTCTGGATATGCAACCCTCCTCATAACTAGCTGATTACAATGGCTTTCTTAGAGAAATTGTATCTCTGGAGAAATTTACACTAAACCTGCTCAATATCTTCTTTACTCCAGTCAGACAATCTCAGTGTCGAGTTCCTGCATACGGCCGCCAGATATACATAACTTTTCATGCACAAAAATTTCAGTACCTGCCTAGAACAATAATTCCTTAACTTAATTCTGACAATATGTGTGCATGAATTTGGATTAAACGTTTTATTTCCACATTTCCAAGAAAAAGAAACTAAGAAATTGTCAAGGAGTATAAACAAGCCCCATGTCACTGTCATTTACCCTTACAGAAAGTCACACATGGTGATATTTATTTTCCAGTGTCCAAAAACAGTGGTAATGTCTTAATGCTTGGCAGTCACAGTATCTGATCCCCCGCTGTGTTCCTTTCCCCTTTGTCCTGCCAAAGCTGAAAATTTGGAAAATGTAACATCTTTTGAAACTGTTTTGGCTAATGTCTTGTTGATGAGAAGGGAGGAATCTGTCTTTAATACTAAGCAGTACTGAAATTCTTCTTAGTTTCATTCTTCATACATTTAGCTTTAGTTGCTATGTAATTGCACAAATAAAATCTTTTAAAATTCTCATAAATATTATAAGGAATGGAAGCCATCCTAGCTATATTTTACCATGCCCGGACTAAAAAGCTACTGTGCATCTTTTCCTCTTCTGTAACTAACTTTTGTGTAATAGTGTAATACATGAAAGCATCCATTTAAAGACCACCACTGTAGGCAATCTCTTCCTTTGCCTCAGAGGACAAGGGAAGGATTTCTTTCATATCATTTTGGGGAAAAAATCAGGAGCCCCAATACTTGTGCACTATCCTGCCTCACAGCAGGACAAACAGCATCATCTTTGTGTGTTCTGCAGAGCACAGTGTGGCACGCTGCACCAACATGCTTAATAAGACATGAAAAAGAAGCAGGGGTTTGACAGGGGGAGTGTTGAGGTCCACAGACATCACCAGAGGGGCCATTATCACCCACACTGGTGTGGGGGGGTTCACATGAAAATGATGCATCTGAAAGTGTGAACTTCCCAGAGCATGGCCAGATAGGGTGACAAGGAGAGCTGTCCTGTGCCCTTCCTCCAGTTTTGGCCTCAGAGAGCAGCTGAATGTGAGTATAGGTCTTCTGAGAACAGCTGAAATGGATAATTCTACTTTCTGCAATAGCATCAGTCAAGCCCCAAGTCAAGTCAAGAAAAAGCAAGAAATGTAAGAAAATTGGAGGACTTGCTGAAAATGGAAAAATAAAGGAGGACTGCAGCCAGAGCAGAGTATGTCCTGATAAAACCTAGAGATGTAGAAGGTAAAGTCAGTGGGAATACTGCATTGCAAGCCCAGATACAGCCAAACACTTTGGAAGGAGATCAGTTTCCTTCTTTATACCTTCATGTTCTATAGATAAGGAGGATTAAGGAAAGGAAGATGCAAGAAAAAGAAAATTAAAGGATTTCCTAGAGGAGCTGTTTGGCACGGTTCTTATGGAAGGATTGGAAGATGTTCCTGTTTATGTGCCTCCAGAAAAATGCACACAGTGTAATGCCAATACTATAACTCCATGTGAGTACACTTAAAAGTACTAAACCTAGGCAAAAGGACGTATCATTGCCCCCAAAATGTATTTTTAAACACACACCAACATAAATAACACTACTACTGCACACTTTAAAGCAAATCTGAAAGGAAAAGCCTTTTGTCAGTGAAACTAGGGTTTAACACAGTGTTTTTACTAGCAAACCAGCTGTAACAATAAATGAAAGAAATACATTTTTTCCTCAGCAATAATATGCTTCAAAGGTGCAGTTAGACTGGATACCTGCAGTTTGCTGGTATTAAAGAAGGGTGGCCTCTGACCCTTTGCTCCATAATTCACCACAAGCATGCAGGTATCCTGTGTAAGTGGCCATCATTTCACATGGTATTACTCACTTGCAAGTATAAATCACTACGGCTGGCCCTGCATCCCTGTCTGGGCCCGGGTACCCAGCTAAGCAGGAGGGAGGGCTGGAAGAGACGGTTTCCCTTCGTTTCCTGAGAGCTGGAGCTTTCCAGGGAAGCTCAGCCTCCCTCGTACTTCAGTTTCCTCATCGATGAGCTGGCATCCACCTCCTTTCACCAAATTTTTGGCAGTTTCTATCAGACTGCCTGACTGGAGGCAGACTTTCGGGGGTACAAAACACGGATGCGTTTTCCCAGCGGGTGCCCTCTATTTATTTAATTATTAACTCTAACTACTCTTTGCCGAGAGCGGGACCGAGCCCGGCCCGCTGTCCCAGGCTGTCCCCGGGTCCCGATCCCCCTCTGGCAGGGCTGTGGCCCCAGGCAGTGCCTCGCTGGCCGTTCCCCGAGGGCTCGGGCTGCAGCGCAGGAGCTGCCGCGGGCTCCGCCGCTCCCGGCCGGGGGTCAGCCTGAATCCGGGGAACCCCGGGGGCAGTCCCTCCTTCCCCAGAGCGCCCGGGAGCCCTGGAGCGGGTCAGAGCGCCCGCCCCGCCTTCAGAGGGGCTTTCGGATTATTTTTAAGAGGCGAGTGAGGGGCGGGTTGAGGGAGGTGGGTTTGATTTTCCCTGCCTTCTACTGTAGGTATGAATGAATTAAATTTCCGTGTCAGGTATGAGAAGGGTAGGAGAATATTGTGTGTAGATAAACCTTGCCACCCTCTGCCCCTGAGAGACCCCCATATACAATGTAGAGATGATGAATAGGCGCCAGGAGAGGAGATCGAAGTTCAGCCCGCACCGGCTCCACTCTCTCCTACAAAACTATAGGGCAATTAATTGTGGCTTGTCCCCTCATCCTTCATCTCCTGGTGGCACATATCGATGGAGATTACTGCTGATGGACCATTTTATCACCCTAAATAAACAGTCACCACCTTCTCTAACCTCAATCTAATGTATGGCTATCTGCTGTTTAAGGGTGCTGGGTAACTAATGATGTAAAATAGCTAAATCATACAGGTTACCAGCAGTCCAGAGGAAAAAAAAGTCCGAATATTTTCCACACCGATCCACTTCACAGCGTGTTATATATACACTGTCTCCTCATAAATTGAATGGGAAAAGGCTTGCAAAGTGCTTGGTGGCGTGACACTTCAGTTTTAGACAGCGTATTTATTACAGCGGCAGGTTGGTGCTCGCCGGCCAAGGTGGGGGAGTCTCAGAGCTCTCGGTGAGGAAGCGTCTCCCCAGAAGCTCGGGGCGAGCCTCCGGGGGAACCAGCCGGTCCCGCAGCCCCGGGCTCACCCGAGGAGATCGCTCCTGGCCCCCCAGCGCCCCTCCCCCAGCGCCCAGAAATATCCTCGCCCTTCCAGATTCGAGGCTGGAAAGCAAAAGGTCCCCAGCCGCCTGCCACTTTATCGGGGCTTTAGCATAATCCCCTTTACTTCCCTGGGGGTAAAGACTGCTGGGCTCTAGTCAGGGTTTTGTCTCTTAATTGCTTCTTTTTTATTATCATCATTATTATTATTTTTCCCTAGCTTACCCCCTTTCAATTTAGAACAATTACATACAGACGCTTAACCCACAGCTCCTAGGCGGCCCCCGCCCCTTCCCTCGCCCAAGACCGTGCCATATTCATTGATATTTGACGATCAAGGCGTGTGTCTACTGGGAAACCGCCGCCCATCCATCTTCCCGCGGCGGCCGCCCGGCGCCGGGCCGGTCCGAGCGCTGCGGAGCGGGGCCGGGCGGGGGGGACGGGACGGGACAGCCTCGGCAGCCGGGACGGGACGGGACGGGACATCCTCTGCGGCTGCTCGGGCTGCCCCGGCGGGCCCGGCCGCCGCCCCGGGCCCGCCGAACCACCGGGGCACACGCGAAGTCGGCCGGAGCCTCTGTCGAGCGGGTGGGACCTGCCGGGGAGCGGGGACACGCAGGGAGCCCCCCAAAAGGAAGGGATGCTCGGCGTGGAGAGAGGGGTGTTACTTGGGAAAGTAGGGGAGACGGGGCACTCGCTCGGTTGGTGAAGGAGGTACAGCTAGGAATAGAACCCGAGAAACAGACGGAGCCTGCGGGGCCGGGCAGAGGAGCAGACCGGCTCCCCCGCTCGGGGAGGGGGTGAATCCCGGCGGGCGGGTGACTGTGCCGGGCTGGGGAGAGCCCGCCCGTCTCGGGTGTGCTTGGGGCTGTCCGCAGATGGAAGTGCAGCAAGCAAGTACGACTCAAACTAAAGTAGACGGCGCTTCATCTCACCCACAGCCCCTACCTCCTTCCCCTCAAGCGGGCAGTGAGGGTGGGAATGATGCGAAACGCGAGTGAGGGGGAGTCAAGGAGGCTGGAAACCCCGCTGCCCACGGACCGCTAGCGGGACCCCGGCCGCGCTCGGGGAGCCGCGCAGGGCAGCCAGGCCCGCGCCCTGCAGCTTGCTCCCTTGATCGTGCGAGGGCTGGGAGTGCATGGCACGGCACGGGCTGTAGCTGCGCACTCCTTCCTCACTGACAGTTTACTTTTTTCTTTATTTTTTTTAAGCACGAGTTGCCCAAAGCTACTGCGCTTGGTCTCAGAAGACCGAAACACTCGCGCTGAAAGTTTCGCTCAGAGGCAGCTAACAACCGCTAGAGCGAAAGCCGCCCTGAAAACAAGTAAATTATAGGAATGTTTAGATCTAACTGAAGGAAAACAAACATGACAAAAAGTCGAGATGGCGCTGGCTGCCCCCTGCCCGTCCTTCCGACGGCGACGGCTGCCCCGTCAGAGCCGGACGCGATTCACAAGCGTCCTTTCCGCAATCGATCCCTTCGCTTCCCCGAAGCTTCCACCTTTTATACCGCGCTCGGGAAGAAAGTATTCAGGCTTCCCCTCCGACTCTGCGGGGTGATGTTATTCCACTCAGTCCTTAAAAATATCCCCCCCCCCCAATACGCTTTTTAATATTCCTTTCTCCTTTTAAAACCTTTACCCTTTAGGTTTACAGAGTGGCCCAGAGAAGTAAAACATGTATTGTTTCAACCGTTCAGTTGTCGATTAGAAGTGCATTTCGGATTCCATTTTCTGCATGTAATTTATAATATCACGTTTTCTTCACACGAGAATACAAAATACACGAACCAGTTTCACTGCAAGTTAAGACTAAGCATGAGGAAGTCGCTCAAAATAAAGTCGACAACCAATATAGAAGCATTTGAAACGTTAAGAAGGCGGCAAAAATCTCCACCAAACTCCGATTCAACTTTCCCCCCCTAACCTATGCGCAGCGCTGAAGACTGTGCTAGCATCCAGGCAGTTTAATTAATACATAGCGGGATGTCATGGAAACTTTCAAAACAAGCTCCTCATCTGAAATTGAATTAAACGAATCCGCGTTTTGCTTGGGCATGTGTTTCAGGATTGCTGGTTTGGGATACCGTTTTCCTGTTCAACAGCCTTCCTTAGACCGACATTTCGGGAGTGGTGGTTGAGGACAACCAAAAAACAAAAAAGAGTTTTAAGAAACCTTAGGATAAAAGAGAGTGTTTGAAACAATAATATTTTTTTAAGTGCATGGGTCTAAGCCATGTGTTTTCAGAGGGACAGATCCAGATCCGTGTGCTCTGAATGTTAGTTATAAAACTGATGAACTCTTCCGAGTTCATATAGTTCTTTTCATGTCGTGAATTTCCTCGGTTGCATCGTATTGATAGATACAGGGTAAAAAAAAAGACAGAAGTTTCTAAAATTACAAACCTTTCATCCGTACAGATGTGTAATGATAGGGGCGCCCCCTCCTCCCCCAAAAAACCCTCCCAGCTATATAATAGGCAACAGCAGTATAAAACTCTTTAGAACCTCCAAGTCCTAAATTAATTCTGACTCGTGCAGACTTTTTCGACGAGAAAATCGGCTTTTCTCTTTAAATGACCATGTCATGCTTTTCCGTAGGGGTGGAAACTAAAACCAACGAGGTGTTAACGAGGTCTGAAAGGAAACGATACTCCGAGATAAGAAAGAGGAAAACTTTGCCCTAGACCATCTGACGAAAACTGCAAATTTTCCCCTGTCCAGCTCGGAGGAGTAATTGATTTCTGGATATTCAGCAAGCCCGAGATTTCCGGGCAGGAATGGAGTGGGACATACAAGGTGAGAAAGGACCAGCTGTTGTAGCTAGTCGCCCTGAACCTTTGCTGAATCCATTTTCCTAAGCAGCCCTCCGAAAGCAATCCACCCCCGCCACAGCCTTTCGGGTGAAGCGTGCCTTCCAGGGAAGGACCCGGGTTTCAGACCAGAAAAACTGCTGCTGAAGGGTTGCAGCCCATCTCCTGAAACAACTGGTATCAAGACAAAAACTAAAGGTAGGGAAGGGCGAGACGGAGGATGCTCCTGGGGGAGTGAGAGCGGCGCAGGCACCGACCGCAGCCTGGAGCGTCCCCGGGCTGGCCCCAGGCGCGGAGGGGAAGCGACGGAGGAGGGCGAGAAGGGCACGATACGTACGGTTGTTGGGATCGCTGGTGTGCTGGTTCAGGGGGATGATCTCCATGCGCTGCTGCCCGTACAGGTAGTAGTCCAGCTCCTCGGCCGTGCAGCGGTACCGAGCGGCGCCGCGCTCGCCGCATTTGCCGCCGCCGCCGCCGGCCCCGCACAAATCCTTGCCCTGCAGGGGAGCGGGCGCTGCCCCGGCCGGGAGCTCCGAGCTCTGCAGCTGGCCGAAGACCGGGACCTGGGTCACAGGCAGGGAGGTCAGGCCGGCCAGAGAAGCCGCCGCCGCAGCGACGCAGGACGAGGCGGAGGAGGAGGACGGAGTGGACGAGGAAGAGGAGGAGGAGGCGGAGGAGAGGGAGGTCGGGCGCTGGCGGAGGCTGTCAGCCGGGGGCTCGGCTCTCTCGGGTGGCTGGAGCTGGGCGAGGGGCCCGCTGCTTTTGAGCTGGCTGCTCTGCGGGAAAAGCTGCTGCCAGTGCTGCAGATAGGCGGGATCCACCTTCAGGAACGCGGATCCGCCGGGATCTCCGGGCTTCAGCATCGCTCTGCCTGAGGACCAGGGAGGAAGGGGACAGAAGACGTGAGACCCCCGCCCCGCCCTGGCAAGGCCGCCCGACCCCGCAGTGGGACGCGCAGTCGGACAGACGCACGGACACACTGTGCCACGCGTGGGCTCTGCGCAGCTGCCGTGCGGGATCGGCGGCGGGACCGTGCGCCCGTCGCTTCCCCTGTCCGTGGCCAGATCCGTCAGGAGAAAGCCTCGTCCCGAAAAGCCCCAGGACGAGAAACGTGGTGGCCGGGGCGACACGGCGGTGCCCGGGCAGGAGGCGGGCTGTGCCGGGCAGCCCCTCACGCCGGCCCACGGCCCGAGAGCCCCCGCTCACCCCGTCCCCGCCGCACGCTCTGCCTTCCCTTTTCACTCCTTCCCTCTCTCCGCGGAAGCAAACGACTGTCCGCTGACAACAGGGAGGAGGAGGAGGAGGAGGAGGCGGAGGAAAGTTCAGTCACACGCACACACCCGCGGGTCTCTCCTCTGCTCTTCGGCCGCTGCTGTTCCCCACTCGGGCGCTCCCGGGTGGAGGGCACGGCCGGCGCTGCCCTGCCCCGGCTCGGGTGCCGCGCTGCGTCGGGCAGCTCGGAGGGGCCCGGGCCGCGCCTGCCTTACCTGAGCGGGGCGAGCGCCGCTGCTGCCGCTGCTGCCGCTGCTGCTGCGCGGGCGGCGTGCGGAGGGATCGGCTGCTCCGGGAGCCTCCGGGCCGGACAGCGGCCGGGAGCAAAGACTTCTCCGGTCTTTGTCCACGCGGGAGCAGGGTGATCCTTCTCCAGGTTCCGGGGACCGGAGGGACGGCTAGCTGCGAGCCACCGGGCTCCCTCTGCTGTGGCTGCGCATCGCAGTCGCGGCCGGGCGCTCGGCTCGGCTCTGGCAGGCTCTGGGCGAGACACGTGGGTTTTACGACAGCGCAAAATACAAGCGTGTGTGGTGTGCACGAGAAGGAGGGGAGGGATCGGGAAGTTACCAGCGAGTCTGGATGCAGAGCTCTTTTTTTGGCAACTTCCCCCACTTTGTTCCTTGCTCAACTTTTAAAGTGCCCCTTTCTTCCCTTCCCTCCTCCTTCCCTCCCTCCTTCCCACCCCCCTGCCTTCGACCTCTCTTCCTCTCTCCTGTTTCCCTCCCTCCAGTTTCCTTCCCTCCCTCTCTTTTTTTCTCTCCCCCACCCCCAGCTCCGAAGTACAATCGCCCCGAAAAGAGCCAAAGAGCTGGGATTTTGGCTTTTACCTTGGCGGAGGGGAGCGGTGTACCGGCGCCCTCCCGAGCGGGACCGACCCCGGAGCCGAGCGTCGGGAGCTCCCGACCTTCCCGGCCCCAGCGCCTCGCACCCGGCCAGCCTCCCGTCAGCTCCGAGGCTCTTGCCTCGCTTGCTTTTGGCCCCTCGGGGGTTGGGGTGGATTTTAGACACCTACCCGACCTGTCCCGGTGCTGTCTCAGATAGTTCGTGCTGTGTGCTGGGTGACATGCCTCCTTTTCCCCTCGGCTGCCTGAGACCGGTCCCAGCGCAGCTGAGGGAACCCAGCGCCCCAGAGCTGCTCCTTCCTCAGACCTTGCATCCTCGGGCACCACTAGCACGCCTCACTCTTGCTCTTTGTACTGGGTTACAGCGCAGTGCAGAAGTATGCCAGAGGGAGATGCAACCTGTGGCGAGAAACTTCTCATCTCCAGTGACTTCCGTCCCCACTGTGCTTAGAAACTTGGGTTTCCCGCCCCGCTCAGTCGTTGAGCTCACATATCAGTGAGTATTTAACAAGTCTGGGGCTTTTTTCAGTTTCTTCCCTAGACCATGTGAAAAAACAGACAAGAACTATAATCCCTTAGGTATATGGTTCGTACAGATTATGCCTTGCATTGAGGACAAAATGCACGAACTGTTTATCTAACCAAAACATCTCTCTAGTGTCAGAAGAGCCCTGGTACACAGGTGTTACACGCACACTGAATGCACAGTTGCCTACAAACGTAACGTGTGAGCGAGTAATATGTTTTCACCCTTCTCCCCACCCTGATTCTAGTTTGTTTCTTTCCCACCCTTCATTCTCGCAGAGCCTGGGAAAGCTGCTGCTGTTTAGACTTTGTCTGTGTCTAAGGCAGGACATTTTAACACAAATTTGAACAGGGCTGGGGCAAAAAATGTTTTGACTGGAGTCATTTTGACAAGGTCATCCGTCATCTGCTGTATAGATTGATAACACCTAAATTAAAGGCAAACACGAGTAGGAACACCCCCAGCACCCATTTTTAGGGGTTATAAAGTTGGGTATAAAAACCTTCTTTAAGTCTTTGATCAATTCCATGATGCAATATGCTATAATTTTCATCCCTCTCGCTCTCTCAATGCTCTTTCTGTAGTTCCGCAGCCCTGCCGCTCAGCCCGGGGACAGAGGTGGGGCTGGCAGTCTGTTCGCACCGTCGCTGGCGGTCAGTGTTGGGCACACTGACAGTGGGCGCGCTTGGTTTTCTCTGTTTTCACTGCATTGAAACAACGTCTCGTTCCTACCCACCTCCCTCCTGGTCCCAGTTTTATTCCGCCCCATCTGACTCTTTAATTTATTTTTATTTTACCTTGACGCGCACATCTGTGCTATGGTTGTCTTCCTTACTGGACTTCTTTCGAAAATAGTGAATTTCTTTTGGTGTTAGCAATCTGGAAAATTCGTTTCGCGCTAGAAAAATGTGATGAAGTAGAGGAAGGAGCCTAACTAATGGATTTAAGTACATTGTCAATACCTGCATTTGCTTCGAGTTGTTAACAGAAGTATTCCATGAGGGTTCATATTCAGGAGAGCTTCAATCTGTTGCTTCTGGCATTTTTTTAACAGACAGAGAAGTAGCGCTTTGAGCGATCAAGGAGGCAGAATAGGATTTACAGACTCCCTTGGCGCTCCGAGACCCTGCCGAACCCGAGGAAAGGAAAAGGAAGTCTCACCGTGCTGGCCGCTCCGCGGGTTCGCGGAGGGCACAGAGGGAGCCGGTGCCCTCAGCGCCCTGGGACGGCTCTGCGGCTGGCACGCTGCGCTCGCCCTTCGGCTTTTGTCCTCAGCCGCAGGGAGCCCCGCTGCGCGGGTCCGCGGGCGCAGGGTGGGAAGGGAGGACAGCACCGCGGGGAAGGTCGGTGAGCGCGGGTCAGCGGCGCTGCCGGGCGGCGGACGGGACAGACGGACGAGACAGACGGACGGGCTCGGCCGGGAGGCAGCGGCGCGCCTCGCCAGGGCAGGGGACGGCTTCTCGCCCGGCCTTTCCAAAACATCTCCGCTGCCGGCCCCTCCACTCCCTAGGGAAGAGCCGGCAGGCAGATCCGCCGGCAGGGCTCCCAGCCCTGAACCTGCACCTCCCCTTTGGTGCTTTCGCCAGCCCTGACCTCTGGTCTCGCTTCCCCAGGCAGAGCGGTTTGCGCGCGTCCCTGCTGGCTCCCCGAGCTGGTCTATTTGTTACTGTTTCTTGGGTTTGCTCTTGCTGTGAGTTTGGCTTAAAAAAAAAAAATTAAAAATTTATTTCATTTCTTTGCTCCTAGATGTAAAGATGAGAGGGAAAAAAGAAAGGAAGCTTTAACTACTGCCATCTCCTTCCTTTTCTCTCAGGCTTTTTCATTATTTAGGGGACGAGTGCTGAAACAAATCACATTGACCGTTTAGAAGGCGATCAAACCTTTATAAAAATCCATCGCCTACGAATCGATTGGTGAATATTTGCTAGGAATTTGTTCAAAAGAAATAAATAAGGAGAGTAAATGTATTAAATGCAAAGGGGGAACACGGTGGTGTTTTTCTTCATTGATTAATGACCTCTAAAATAAAACAAGCGGGAAGAGGAGCCAAGATCGATAAATTAACTAGCCAAATTCATCATTTTCCCTGCGTTTTTTTTCCTTTTAGGGTATTTGGTTGTGTTTTGTGGGGTTTTCTGGTTTCTTTCTTTTTTTTTTTTTTAATTTTCTTTTTTTTTTCTCTTGCTTGGTAGGGTTTTGTTTTGTAAACAACACTTATGAAGGATGCCCTTCTCTCTGAAAACTCGAAGGCTTTATTTTAGGCTTGAGTTAGAAAAGGGAGCTAAAACCCTTTTAGCAAGGGATTGAATCGGGGACACCCTATCTGATTTCGTTTGACACACAATTAAAAAGTTTGCCTTTCATATTAATTAATTCTCCTGATCTGGGAAAGACAAATGGTCGGTTACCTCTGACAGGAGTCCGATAAAGGATTCAGCAGCTTTCCTTCTTGCCCTAGGCGTCTCCTCATTCCAGTTTTAAGGTCACGAGCGGCCGAGTTAATAATTCATTAATATAGACATTTATTCAGATGGGATTCACGGGGATTCGCGCTCTTCTACATCTCACCGTTCGGATTCCGGTTCCCTTCGAAGAGAAGAAGAGGGGGAAGAGAAGGGATAGGGGAAGGCTCTACACAATGCTCTACACACGTGTTTGAAATGTGGTGCCCCCAACGCGAGCCCTGCCGGGGCAGCGAGCCCCAGGCCCGAGCGGCGGCCGAGGGCAGGGCGGCCTGGCGGCGCCTCCCGAGCCTCTCCCGAGACGAAGCTGGCCACTGCCCCCCCACTCCCATCACCCCCGGAATCGGCAAGCGGCCGAAGCGCGGCAGGAGTCGGGGAAACTGCCCGAAGGAGCCTCTTGCAGAGCGCCCTGGGGCCGGGCACGGCGTGCGGCGCGGAGAGCGCTGAGCGGGAGCGTCAGAGAGTGGGGTGTCAGTGGGGTGTCAGTGGGGTGTCAGTGGGGTGTCAGTGGGGCGTTAGTGGGGTGTTAGTGGGGTGT
>WBNQ01048788.1:0-13420 GCA_013401375.1 Spizella passerina | reverse complement strand
TGAGCTCAGTCTTGGGCAAAACAGGGGAGGACAGCAAGGATTCTCCCTTAAATATTTGAGACTGAAAAACCAGCTGATATATCCCCAGAGCAGAGGACAAGGGCAGAATTCTTGTCTGGGTTTTATGTAGGGTGCTGTCAAGCAAACACCCCCTGCTCACCACTGCATTTGCTCCTCCAAGGAGCTCCTTTGTGGCCACATCCCCTGAAGGCTGGTGGGACAGGGCTGGCACCAGCTCACTGGGAAGGGGTGGCAGAAATGGTGCTGGTTCAGAAGGAAGGGAGCAGTCCCTGGCTGTCCCTTGAGCAAGGAGCAGGGCAGCTGCAGGTGCCAGGCACCAAGGGCCCAACACTGCCCAGGAATCAGTGCCAGGGATGCTCAGCAGGGCTGGCACAGGGCAGAGCAGCTGCTGAGGTGGCATTCTGATAAAGACACTTCCATCTGCCTTGATCACAGCACAGACTTGGGGAAATATTAATTACAGAGCACCTATCTGGGAGGTTTGTGTGATCTCCAGTGTGCTATGTGCTGATGAATCCTGCTCAGCTTGCAGCACCAACGTCTGCCCCAGCTCCATCAGGATTCAATTGCTGCTTTCCTTGCCCAGCCTGCCCTGGATGCTCTGCAAACACATTCAGCCTCCAGGAGGAAAACAACCCTGCTTCTCTAAAGCCATTTCCACAAAATCCTTGCAGCAGCTCTGAAAATCCCCACATCTCCCCAAAACACCCATTGCAGGAGTGTTGTTTGTGTGGACCAACAGCTCTTATGCCACTGGCTGTTGCAATCCCTGCCTATCTCATCGGATCTTCTCTGTCAGCAAACCAGCCCTGAACCCTCTGAGCATCCCCACAGCCACAGCAGCTCCTCCTTGCACAACAGCCAGGCACTCTGGGTTACTCACTGGCACATGGTTTGCTCAAGTTTCTCTGCTTGGCAGAAATCAAACTGGTTTTTTTTTATATTTGTCAAGATGACAACACCTAATGTTGCACCAGGCAGGCTGACATTGGTCAGGGTCACAAACCTGCAGCCTTCAAGCCATAAACCAATATTTTAGGGATTAAGGAGAAAGTTTCCCCTGAGTATAGGTCACTCCTCACTTGCTGACAAATATTCCTTTCCTCTCCCTCACCAGTGTCCAGCCAGGCACTGTAGGGGCAGGGAGGCTGTGGGACTGTGCACTGCCTTGCTCTGAGGCTTGGGGGAGCCAACAATTTAAACAACAACAAAACAGAAAGGGAAAAAAAAACAGAAAAAAATATCCCACTTGCATTTATTTTTGCCTTCACTGACAGCATAAACACACTGCAACTGCTCCACAACAGCACACTGCACCCAAATTATTTCAACCAATTATTTGTGGTTGTTTATTTACTGAGATTACAGTCGTGCCTCAAGGCCTCATCTTTGTTGTCTGAAACTTTGTGGGCAACATTTTCTGGAGGAAAAGAATGACTTCCAGTATTCCCCATCCAGCCCTGTGACTTTTCCAGGGTCACAGTGGCAGAGCAGGGACAGGGCCCCTCTGCAAGGGGTGTGACCAGCACCCCCTTTCTGGTTCCACTGCAGAGGCATGAATGGCCATGTCATTGGGGTGAAATCAGTGAAATTAGCCAGCCAAACCATGTGTGGGATCTTGGCTCACATCCATTACAAGAAAAAAATGAAAACAAAGTTNCCCTCAGCTAAAGCAGCAGCAAGTCAGGGAACATCCACATGAGCCCCTAGAGAAGGGCAGGTGCTGGATGGAGCAGGAGAGGCTTTGCAAGCCCCAGGGAGCTCCCAAGGGCTGAGCACAGCCCAACCTCTGTCCATGTGATGAGTGTCTCTCCCTTTTATAAACTCCCTTTGAGCACCTGGGGGTTCCTCCTGGCATGCCTTAGATGGAAGCAAGCGTGGAAGGATCTCCAGAGCCAGGATGGCAGCAGGGACAGCTCAACCCCAGCAGCTCCTGCCCTGGCTGCTGCACCCACAGGGCCAGCAAATGCCTGGGACGCCAGCCCTGCAAACATGCTGTGCTCCCAGGAGAAATGAAGCAAAGAACCTGGAAACAATGAGTGAGCATTTTTCTGAAACATCCTGGTGATGCAGAGAGTGGAACAGAAGCGTGTGTTACACTGCTTTAAAGTTCTGCTGAATATCTCCAATGGCTGCCCTGGATTCAGCTCAGTTTTATGATATATTGCTTTTTAGGCCTCACAAGTGCCTTCCCAAAATAAGACCTCTGAAGATACAGCAGCACTGTGACTATTCTAAGATCAAGAGCAAGTTATTAATACAGAAGGGTGTGAAATGAAGGGGCAGGATGAGCTGCCCACAAATAAACAAAACTATAATGTTCTATTTTCAGGCACAAGTGCTGGAGGGGCCCTGGCAGAGCTTTGGACACAAACAAAAGTCAGAGCAAAGACAGTTAATAATTTGTATTTAGGAAAACAGCTAATAGTTTCTATTTGGGAAGACAGCTAATAATTTATATTTGGGTCACAGAGGTTGAAAGTTTGATCTAAAATCCCCCAGACAATGTCCCCATCTCCCCTACAGAAATTTGAAGAGCTACAGGGTGAGCTGCTGTGGTTTCCTACTCACTCCCTTGGCACAGGGTTCAGATTTTGGTGAAAGTGCCTTGAAGTGGCACTGGAGCAAACTTTAACTTTGGGGGCAAAGAAAATCACCAGAATTTGTTTCTCAAAATTTGTTTGTTTCTCACAGGATTTGTCCCAGCACGTTGAAATTTTCTCAATATTTGCCTGGACAGCAGATGAAATTATGATTCTTTTCTCTTGTGCAAAGTCATGAAAGGAAAGGGTGACAACAGCTTGCACTCTGAGCATAAAAATACATTAGATATCTGCCCAAATATGAAGTTTAAATAGATATTTTTGCATCTCTCATTGCATTTGTTCAACCCTTGCACACCTAAAGAGCCCTGAGACTTCATTCTTTTTTAAGAAAACACTGGGCTGTGTGTAAGAGGGGCAGCTCCTGGAGATATTCCCTGTGGGTTGTTAAGTTCATTGTGGGTCTTGGGACCCCATAAAGGGAGAGCAGACTCCCTTCTGCCAAAAAGTTAATAACCAGCACAGAAAGCAGAGCTGCTGCTGACAGACATTGTTTCCATAACCTACAGACAGAGAGGGCAGAGGGGACAGGGGAGATCAATGGGCCTGGAGTGTGTGTGGAAGCCAGCGTGTCTCTGATCAGGTTTCCTCCAGGGACTGCATCTCCATTTTTTTAACTTCACAGAGAAAATATCTTCCAGCCCTGAAGAGTGAGTTTGGACATAGATCTTCAGCCATAACAGAAAAAAAAAATTAAAAGGAAGAAAAAAAATAAAAATGAAAAGAAAATATAAAAGATAAAAGCATATTCTTCTCCCATTTCCACCGGGCTGAAACCAAGAGATTGGTTTACAGTGCTGTGACTGGAAGCACAGATTATCTTATCATTTTACATGTTTTCATCCAGATTAATGAAGCTTTCATGCTCAGAGCATTTTGGTCAACACTTAGCAGCAACATCCCATGTTTAAGTGTTTGTAAAAGCATCTGTAAAACGATGAGTAGGGTTGTTATTTCTACAGCCAAGATTCCAAAGAAAATGAGTCATCTGCAGCAGCATGGCCTGTTCCTTGCTCCCTTCCTCTCATTACTCCTACCCTGGAACTCTTGAAGCTCACAGCACTTTTGATAAAGGAATGGACATCATGTTTGATAAAGGAATAGACATCATGTTTGATAAAGGAATAGGCATCATGTTTGATAAAGGAATAGGCATCATGTTTGATAAAGGAATAGGCATCAGGAGGATATTCAGACTCCAGCAGCTCTGCAGTTCAGTTTCCAGGCATCCCAAATAGAATTTAAGTCTCCTCAACCCTCCCTGCATCTCCCAGCTGCACTGCTCCAGCTCTCAGCACATTTCCATACCTACATATGAGAACCAGAGAAAACCTAGAAACCATCAGCTCTGCTTTCTGCCATGGTTTGTTCACATAAATGCTTCTCCTGCCTGTGAAGCAGGTGCACAGAAATACAAAAGCTTTTCTGGTGTAGCACCTTCAACTAATTAATAGAGACGTTGGTTGGAAAAGATCCCTAAAGCACCAAGTCCAACCTTAAATCTGAAACAATGAGACTTCCTCCTTCCATGAAGAGCAGATCTGCCATTCCCAGGTGGAAGATGAGCTCTCAACTCATGAAGAACCACATTTAGGGCTAGGAAAAATGTGAACTTACACCAAAACACCCCTTTAGCAGCCCCTGCTCACCACTTTCACCCTCTCCTCAAAGGCAAGATATTTAAACTCCCTGCTTGTGTCTTTTCCTGAATTTTGCCGTGAACTTTGGGCTCCACATCAGTGAGCACCCCTTGGTGCCCTGGGAGCTGCTGGACAGGTGTGTGTCAGGTCTGGGCACTGCAGAGAGCTCTTCCTCCCCAGCACAGCAGTGTCACCCATGCAAGGCTCAAACCTGCACATGCCAGCCCCTCAGAGCTGGCATTCAACATCCCAAGGCCACTTCTCACCCAGCATCCTGGCTTCAAATCCCCAAGTCACAAGGCAAACAACATTTTTCTGTGCTTTTGTACATCTCTGACTGCTTCTCCCCTCCCTATTCAGCTGCCTCAATGAGCCCCCCATCCATCCAACCTCAGCCCTTCCCTCAGTGCCACCATTGTGCACCCACAATACCTTTGGGGCTGCCCCATCCAAGCATGTCCACGCCAGTTTCCCCATCAATTCCCCCACGATTTAGCAGTTCCATCTGATTCACAGCTTTTATTTGTTATGTTCCCCCTGATAGCAGAGACCCCAGTGAGCTCCTCTGGCTGCCTTAGCATTTTAAACAGCTTTACCCTGAACTGGTCAGCTGAAAAGCACTTATTTCTACAGCAAAAGGAGATGACATCAGCTGATGTGGGATAACCATGACAACCTCCCCAGACCAGCAGGGCCACATGCTATTTGAATAAGAAAGTTTCACTCTCAACCACTTTCTAGGCAGTTTTAATTGGCAGGGTGAGCACATGGCACTTTTGCACACACGTGTGCTCCCCCCAGCATTTTTATGAACTAAAGACTCCTGAGGTGTGGAGATGATAGTGGAAATCTTTCCAAAGTGGCATTTTGTATTCCTACCTGCCTAATGTGCAAATAAAGAGCATATTAGCCCCAAAACCTTTTTTTTCAGTTTGTTTTCAAGCAGACTTGCACCAGCATCAAACAACCAACGATTTTTGCTAAGAAATGCACTTTGGGATTTGATACAAGACAGGATTTCAGGGATCAGACTCCTCATCTTTAATCATCTGTGGGCACATGGCACTTTTGCACACATGTGTGCTCCCCCCAGCATTTTTATGAACTAAAGACTCCTGAGGTGTGGAGATGATAGTGGAAATCTTTCCAAAGTGGCATTTTGCATTCCTGCCTGCTACAGAGATGATGTGCAAATAAAGAGGATATCAGCCCCAAAAGAATTTTCAGTTTATTTTCTAGCAGACTTGCACCAGCATCAAACAATCAACCATTTTTCCTAAGAAACACACTTTGGGATTGGATACATGACAGGACTTCAGGGTCAGGCTCCTCATCTTTAATCATCTGCTAGGAAAGCAGAGAACAGAATGTTTGAAAGCTTGGGTTTGGATCCAAAGCAAAGCCAAATCCATCTTCTAAATTACATCTTCCTACAGAAAGAGGCCAAACCAAACTGGTGTTTTCTTGCTAAGGTGGGATGGAATTGCTTTTAAATAGGCTGATGTGCAGCTACAGGCAATGTGCTGGATCTGGAGAGGTTAACTCTGCTCTGGTTGCATTCTGGAAAGCTCCACTCTTACTTTCTACACCATTTTTTTTCCAGCACATGAACTCTTTATCAAAATAAATAAGTGTAGGAGGATTAGCCTTCTGGATCCAGAATCTCTTACTCCCCACTTCTTCATAACAGTGTATTTATAGAACACATGTGTCCCATTTTGGGGCAATTTAAAATTTGCCTAGTACACAAATGCTTCATTAAAACAGCTGCTCACAATCTGTTAGTATAAATATTTTCCACCACTTTCTGATGCTCGTGAAGGGAGGCCAAGGCCATGGATGCAAACAGCCCAGCATGTCAGAGGTGTTCAGGGCTTACATTCACAGAAATACCTCAGGGCTCCAGCCTGCCAGCCACGGCTCCTCCCAGGCTCTGGAGCAGCTCCTCTGCACCCCTTGGGTCCCTCCTGATGGAGAAACCTCAGGGAGATGAGGGCAAAGGGGTCCCAGGTGTGTTTGCAGGAGCCCTCTGGAGCATCCCTGTGCAGCAGGACTCCACTGGATGATGTGGAGACACTGCAGTTCTGCACTGACACATCCAGTGCCAAAAAGGAGCAGTTCCTGCATCACCCCATGTCCCTGCTCCACACCTCTCTTCATGCAGCCCTACAGCCCACTGGGTCAGAAAACTAATTAGGCTGAAATAGATTTTTCCCCCTTTTCCTCGCCTCTGCTTCATAAGTTTGAAAAAAAACTGAGCAGAGCAAAAAGCAAACCCCCAAAAATGAAGGGTGCAGCCCAGATTGTGCAGCTCCCACCCTAATATACACTGCCAGCCCAACATCAGCAGATTGGATATAACTCAGAGGCAAAATGAAGCTCTCATCACCTACAGCATCCTAATTTGGGAGCAGCAGGCCCCAAGGGGTCGAGCTGGGAACAGGGAATCTCCTCCTCCTAACACATCCCTGCCAGTGTGGAACAAAGACTTGTTCACTGGCCCACAAGATCTGTTTGACTTGGAAAAAGTAATCATGCCCAGAAAGGCACTCTCCTTGAGCTCAGGAGGCTCAATTCCACATTTCATTAAACCCCTGCCCTTCTGGAATAACTGCAACCAAGGCAGCAGGGTCACATCTGATTCATACTGAGACTGGGAATGAAACCTGACCCATGGGCTCAGACCATTAATCCTGTTATCTGCTGCCTCCCTGCTTCAATCCAGAGAGGAGGAAGCCTCCTTATCACAGCTCTATGCCTCATGATGAAATAATTCAACTGGATTAAATCAGCTCTTTGGATGCATCAATCACACCATTGTCCCCGGAGCAGGAAGTTTCCTCCTCAGCCTTCAGCCGCCTCTGCCCTGTCCATATTCCAAGGACTTCTTGCTCAGTCTGTATTTTGCATTTACCTACACAAGCAGTCGTGTCCCATGAGCAAGAGCAATAAAAAAAAAGCCAATAAACAATAAAGTTGGTAACTCTTAAAGTCATGCAAGATCTAATAGATACAGACAGAGGTGCCTGGTGGGATTTTCATTAGAAGCAACTGAGAACTTGCTGAGGTTTCCTCCAAGTAGAGGGTTGAACAAAAGGATTTTGGCATTTTGAAGCTACAACTAAGCACCTGCCTGAATGGAAATCTCACTCAGGAACCCACATCTTCAATTAAATATTGACTCCTAGTAAGATTTATGGAGTACCAGACACTGAATCTGTCTCTAAGGCAGCATTGGAGCAAGACACCAGTCAGACACACTGTCCATGTGATTTCCCAGCTGGAACTGTGGGTAAGAAATGGGAAACTCAGGGATCAGAACAGCTAAAAGTGACAACAATGACTCTAGTTCTTTGCTAAGAATCAATAGTTAACACTGGGGTCTCCAAAGGAGAAGCTTTTTATCTTAAAGGCCTGTCTTGCCATGGACATGACAGCAAAATCCATACCCCACTTCATGGCTCAGGTGCTGTGCTTTGAGAGATCAAAAATCAGCACAGGAACAATTTTTTCCTCAGCTTTAAACCTGTGGGGCTTCTGCTAGGATGAGTCTGGGGGTGTCAGTGGGGTCTGCTGGTTCAGCAGTGCTGTCAGAGGCAGGAAAAAGCACAGGGGCAGCATTTGGGAGCTCTGCACCCAAAAGCACTCGTGTTGTCCAAGCAGGGAACGTGGCTTTTCTCCCAGAACCAGCCCAGAGCTATCAGGGTGCCTGCTGCTCCTCACTGGCCCCTCTCTGAACCCACACCATGGGATCAGATGTTGCTGTGGTGCAAAGGGACTCTGGGGAGGGAAGCAGAGCGATCAGGAAGGATCAGCTGTTGGGCTGTGTGGGGTTTGGGATCTGTAAATGAACTTCACAGTAACAAAATAGGCTTTCCATGGCATTATTTACACTCCTGATGCAGAGATAAACCACCACTTCCTTGCATTAGCCTCTTCCAAGAGAGAGCAGTGAGAAACATGACAAAAGAGCATTCCCATTTCAATTCATGTTCTTTTTCCCCCCCCTCTCCCTCTCCCAAACACACATTTGCTTTGAGCCTCAGGTTAACAAAAACCACAAAGCCCCAGTTAGCCAAAACCACAACATTTTCCTTGATTTGGGGTCAAAACTGACAAGTTCTGCCTGTTTTCCTCTTGCAACCACCAGACTTCTCAGGTTCACTCTCCGAGCACCTCAATTAGACTGAAAAGTTCACAGCCCTGGCACAAGTTTGGGATTTATTATTAAACCTGCCAGATTTCAGGTTTGATTTATGACTCTTTCACAGGGCCCTGTTATCAAGTGGAGACAGGCCCTGCAGTGCACGCTGTGAGGCATTCCCAGAGCTGCAAACCAAAGCCAGAAGGGACCACTTGGAGCTGCTCTGCCCCACTAAAAATGCAGAGCAGCCACCACCTACCAGGAGCAGGGGTGTAGCTTTTAGCAATCCTTGTGTATTTTCTGTTTCTGCAGCTTTCTGTGGTTTCTAGGGGCTCAGAAGGACAGGGTAGGGACACCTTGTCATGGCTTTGGGTTCTCCTGTGGTTTGGCCTCTTTCTGTGATGCTGCAGGGAGGTGAGGCTGCTCCTCTCACCAGTTACAGAATTTCTCCTCCGGTCAGAACATTTCAGCTTTGTCCACAACCACAGCAGGGCTTTCTCCTCTCTGGTTCAGAAGGATGGCAGCAGTTTCACACTCAGCTCATTTCCAGTTCCACCCAGGACACCCCAATGCCCAGGGACCAGGCAGGATTCCTGCAGCATTTCATGGGCACTGCTGCTTTTGGGTACCTCCCTCCTGCATCCAAAACTCACAGCTTCAAGCACTACAGAAGTAGGGAAGGGCTGTGCACACAGCACCATCCTTGTAGACCTGTCTGCAGAAAAATAGATAAATTAAAAAAAAAAACACCCAAAAAAACCCACTCGGTATTTCTGCCACTACAACCCAAAACAAAAATAGGGACCAACTTCCATTGTCCCAGGAGATAAATCTCTATTTATGGGAGCTTCCAGAGGTCTTGGAGAGATTACAGAAAGTGTGCAGAGGAAATAGTAAAAAGCACACACAGGAAACCCTGACGTGGTGTCACTAAGCCATATGGTCAACATAAAACATTCAATACTTTTGTTTGGATTTGCAATGTGACATTTATATTATTTTTATACATTTTATGTGCGTGTATATGTACATATAAGATAAATATAATTTATTTATTTTACATTTTAAACTCCAAGGATATCCAAGGCAATCTGCAGAGATGAAGGGTGATTTAGTGCCAAGGTTTCAGGAGCAGTCCCAGGGGTGAGTTCACAGTTATAACAACACATTTTATCTCTGCACAAGCAGGAAAGGGGGGCACAGAGAGACAGAGGGGAGGAAGTCAGAGCTGGCAGTGAATCAGATGATGCATATTAGGGAGATAATAAGGGGAGATTACAGGGCTGGCAGCAGCTCTGTGCTGTGCCCTCCTTTGTAGAGCTCAGGTTGCCCTGCCAGGATTACAGCTCTGTGCTGCCTCTGGTCGTTTAGTCTAAAAGCAATCCAGCCAGGAAAAGCTGCTGTGGCCAAGGCTCCTCTGCTCCCTCTCCCCTCTCAGTTTCGGTGAAACTCTCCCCTTCAGGAGAGCATCAGCACTGCTCAAACACTTGACAACTTCCAGGGCTCTAAGTGGGTGGCAGCCCCAGCTGCCAAGTTCTCATCTTGAGCAGCATCATTCCAGCACCAGCATTTTTCTCAAACAGCTGCATGGCAGACATGCAAAAGGGCTCAGCAGGAGCCATCACCACCAGGTAGCTGTGCTGCCTCTAACAGTGCAAAATATTCATTTAGGACAGGGTCTTGGCCACCCCACACCTTCGTTAAAAGGGCCTGGAAGTCCAGTGAAGATTGTTTCCAGTTCAAAGTGGCTGGCACTAAGAAATTCTTATTTTGACAGCATTGCTTAATAGAAAAGTAAAAGTATGACCCATGCAAAATTTTTTTACATTTCCCTGTTCACATGAAGACAAGGTGGCCAAAGCTTCATGAATTACTCAAGTGAGCTCCAAATGTTGCATTTCATCGCTTTCACAGAAGGGTTTGAGATGGAAGGAACCTTAAAGATCATTCAGTTCCATCCCCAGCCATGGGCAGGGACACCTTCCACTGGACTGGGTTGCTCCAAGCCCTGTCCAACCTGGCTGGAACACTTCCACAGCATTTTACAGCTCTTTGTACAGCAAGTCTCAGTCCTGGCTCGTACAAAACTTCAGAAGCTCCAAAGGAACAGCACTTGACTCTAAATTAAGCCTTTGCTGGCTTACCACAGTGAGTCACTATTTTCATCATTCCAGTAAATGGTCACAAACCTGTCAGGGTTTGCAGATCCTCTCTGGATTCCTGCAAGCATCACTCTGCCCTTTTGCTTTGGCACTTTTGAAGGTTCCTTGCAGCAAAGCACAGTGCCACGTGCTCAGGAGGGACCAGCTGAGCCCCTCAGTGGTAGCAGACCTGTGGTAACCGTGGGAGAAAGCAAAATATTGTCCCTCCTCCACCCTGAGGTTTGTGCACTTGGTTGTGTGCTCTAGAACCTTAATTAAGTCAGGTACAGCTGCAGGAGTAAAAGCAATGAATCAGCAACTCCCCTTTGCCACCAAACCATTTCCCAGCACAGAGCAACAAAGTGTGGGAGGCAAGAGGTAAAAAAAAAAACCCCAAACAATTATTTTTAGTAATGATTTTTTTTAGGTGGTAGGACCCCAACTGCCCAAACCAGGAGAGTGATGAGCACCACCATCTCCAGCAGGGAGGGAGGCTGGGTCTCTCCAATAAACATGCTGAAGCTTCAGTAGGAGATGCCAAAACCTGGAGGTAAATTTCTTTGACCAATGTTGGGAACAAATATAATTAGGTGACTGGAATAGGCACTAAATTGCACAAAACCTATGAAAATACTCCAATTTTCACTTAAACATTTGCTGAAATACTTTGCTCAATAGTTCTAACTCAGGTACAGGGCTATTTAAACATCTTTTCGAAATGAGTTATAACTCATTTATTTTTAGTTCTCTAGCTGTACAGCCTAGTGAATGAGTTTTGTCCCATCCACATCCTCCTCTGTTCTGTGTATTAATTCTCAAAAGGAGCTGCAGTAGAGGGTTTCTTATCAATGCATTCATCAGTTCTAACTCCCTGGTGAGGTTATTTCTGAAGTTTTTAATAAAAAGAGACTTTGATTCTTGGGGTCATGTTGCAAATTATATCTTCACTAATCTAGCAGAGGTCAAAAAACGAGTTGGAGCCAAAGAACATCTCTGACTCCTTAGCACACGTGTGTCTCAAGGCTTTTAAAAATACACAGTCCTGCAGTTATAAATAGAGCATTCTTCTCAAAGGTCAAAAGCTTCCAACATCCAGGAAAACAACATTTGCTTTCTCTTTGTAATTATTACCTGTTTTTTCTCCCCAGAATGAGGGTGCACTAAACTGGGCCAGGAGCTGCTCTCAGGGGCATAATTTCAACCCATCTATTTTTACACTCTCAGAGAGTTAACATGAACATCATTAGTGTCATTTCCTTTGTCAGACACTTCAGCAGAGCAGCAACCAGACACTAACACAAGAAGAGAATAAGAGCACAAAAAGTCAGGAGTGAAGAGGAACAGTTTTCCACTAAAGCCTCTTCAAGGGCTCGAGCGTGGGAAGGTACCAAGGTAGGGTAAATCCCATGCTTGAGGCTGTGATCAGCTCTCCTACATTAAAAAGGTGCTTGAACATGTAGAAAACTGCTCAGGGGAGTTTGAAGAAGTAAAATCTGCTGAGTAACTGCACAAAGAAACAAACCATGAGAAAGGAAATCCAAGATGTCAGCTGGTGGTCGAGATGTCACGAGACAAAGGGATTCTCTGCCAAGGGGTTTTTCCACACAATGGGAATTCATTCCCTTCTTGGTTCTCCAGGTGCAGGAGTCCCTCTTCCATCTCCAACGCTTGTCCATTCCCTTGCAGATTGATGAAAAGAGCAGCCCCAGTCAGTTCTGAAATTGGCCTTGTTTGGGAGTGATCTCATGCAGCAGCTCATGTCTCTACATGCAGGATCTCTCCTTGCTGGTGAGGGGGAACTCTGCATGGAGACAAGTCTGGAGAATGTGGCCCCAGGTTCTGCCTGGAGGGCTGCAGAATCCACAGGACAATGCATTTGTGTGCTGCACAAATCCAGGCTTTATAAAGAAAATTTAGTTCTTCCAGGGATCAGATCTGCAAACAGCACCTGCACTAGCCAGAGATTGTTTTAGCTTCTACTCTTGAACTGGTTTGTTCTCAAAACACTTCATGGAGTTGTTTCATGGGGTTTGGTCAGTCTATGAATTCAGCCTAAAATAAGGGAATCCACATCAGGTAAGAGCTGCCATCTCCTTCTCTGTTAGCAGCACTTCTCTGTCAGGCTAAGCTTGGCATGACTGGTGAGGGTGAAATAAGAGCAGCATCAGGACACCACAGGTTCACTGAGGGACACCTCACCATGCTGCCCCTTTAGTTCACTTGAGGCTTGAAAATGTCTCCTTTGGAGCAGCCTGGGAAGGCTTAGCTGGTTTTAGGACCTCAGCTTTTGAGGAGCTGCTCCACAATGTGATAATTTNCCTGAGCAGCACTGCCCACCATCAGGAGTGCTCTGGGAGTGCAGCAGCAGCAGCACAAGAGCTGCTTTTGGGGAGCTCTCCTGGCACAGCCCTTGGCGATGTGTGAATTTTACCAGTCCCAGGAGCAGAGCTCATTATTCATGCACACACCAGCTCCTTTCACATGCTCAGACAACTCCCCCCAAAAGCACTTTCAGCAGCCAGTCAGCTTTAAAGTCATCTTTACGCAACCTCAGCAGCTCAGGTTTATTTTTCACTGAAGTTAACAGCCAAGGGCAACATGGATGTTACACCTTGAGCCTCAGGGAAGTGTGAAAGTGAGGTGCTCTTCCCAACCCTCCTCCTGCACCAATTCTCCCCTGGCCAGTCCCTCCAGTGAAAAACCATCCCAGCTGGCCAAGGGAACGGCTCCCAGGCTTAGAGATGCTCCTGTGCTGGAGAGAGCAGCAGCCATCCCTGTTGTCTTATATATTACAACAGTTCTAGTGACATTATATGTTGTCTTATATATCATGAGTCCTTTTATCACCATAGTGCAAGGATTCCATAGCAC
>WBNQ01048787.1:0-24329 GCA_013401375.1 Spizella passerina | reverse complement strand
AAACAGCTGGCTGCAAGTGCTCACTGCTTTTAACCAAAGCTCTTCTGGCAGTGGCACTCAGGAGTCAGGTGGAATCAGCAAATGTCAAAACACTGCCCTGCTCCCTGATTTCCTGCAATGAAGCCTCCATGGCAGATTCTTGTTATTGTGCTAACCTATTGCTAGGAAGAACTGGCGCTGCTAACTCTGTTCCCAGCCAGCCTGAAGCGTCCTGACACTCAAGGTGCTCGTGCCAGTATGAACATAGGGAATTTCAGGTTTTATCCTTGACTTGAAAAAAACAAGGAATCACAAGAAATACCTTTACATTCCACCTTTAAAGAGAGAAAGATACCCTTTCAGACGCTCCTTTGGTTTAAGGGAAAAAATGCACTCAAACAAATTAGCCAAAAAAGAAATGTGGAGATTTTTTTTCATGTTGTCTAGCTCAAACATAATTTCTGTTTTTCTACATTTCACCCTCCAAAAACATTCACATGTGTCAGAAAAAGAAATAACTGTTGTCAAAATGCTTAATTCTGGCCTAGAGGTATGGAACGATTTCCTTTTTTCATGCAAGACAGAAAATCTGGCAGGTGTTTTTTAACACAGACAGACAGAACTAGCTAAAAGTCAGCTCAATAACTGCCTGTATCAGATCCAATTTAAGGAGCTTCAGCATTTACAAAGGTTTGCTGAGCATTGTAACAACCAGAACCTGAACGCATTGCTGCGTTATACAGGTGTGAAGGAGAAACGGGGAGAGCCCAGAGGCCTCCTGTGCACTCACAGTTCCTGGGACGGAATCAGCATTTCCGAAGAGCACAGGTTATTGCCAGGGTATTACCAGGTTACTGCCAGGTTTTTGCAGGTTATTGCCAGGGTATTACCAGGTTATTGCCAGGTTTCTGCCCGCCCTCAGCGCGCAGGGCCGGCAGCAGTTCCGTGAGGGCCGCGCTCGACTCCGGCCCCGGGCCCGGCGCGCGGCGCTGCTGCCACCTGCCGAGCGCAGCGGGAACTGCAGCCGCGCCACCGACCGGGACACAGCGGGCACAGGGATTGAACTGGGCTCCAGTGCCACCCTGTCACAGTCACCAAACTGGGGCGATGCTGTCACCCTGTCACAGGCACTCAGCTGGGCACTGGTGTCACCCTGCCACAGATACCAAATCTGAGTGCCAGTGCCACCCTGTTACAGACACGAATCCAGGTACCGATGGACTCTGTCACAGATAGAAACAGTTTTTGTTCATAAGGAATCTACAGAGAGCATTGGTTAGGTAGGAATTGCTTCCTAAGCATTATCCCAGCATCCTGCAGGTGCTGGAATCCAGTGTCAGCCTCCTAAGCCAAAGGTTAAGTCTAAGGGCTTGTTCCTTACAGGTGAAATGCAGCGAGAGGCTGCATGAGCAAATTAGGCTGTGGGTGCTTCTACCTACTGGAGATTGTATTGCACACTGACCTCAGGCAGTTCTAATGTGTACAAGAGCTAATGAGATTGCTCTGAGATTCAGGCAGTCTAGAGCAGCTAAAATAAATCACTAGGAGGTAGGTATAACAGTCTTTTTAAGGTAAAATTCTGGGCCAAGGTAACATGTCGAATTTCTATTTGCAGTAGGAGCTGATGTGGTGATCTGAGCAGACACCTGGAGCAGCACAGCTGGACTGAGGAAACCACAGTCTGTACTTCAGGTACACCACCCTCTCCTCAGCCTTTAGGGCAGGACCACACTGTACATATCACCAGATGACAAAAAAAAAAAAAAAAGGCATATAAACTTCAACAACTTGATTTGCTTAAATTAACTCATAGGTATCAGCTCTGTGGAAGAACCTTGCAAATCTCAAAGAGAGCCAGTGAGCAAAGAAACGCTCTTGTGTAAAAGATAACTTGTGACCAAGGAGACAAAAGTAAAGCCCCTCCTGACACCCAGGACATTCATGTTCCTTAACTATACCTACTTTGGCAGCTTCTTGTCGGTATTCACCACTAAGTTCCAACATACTCTGTAATGGAAAAAGTATTTTTGAAAACTTCATAGAATCCCAGCATAATCTAAGCAGCAATGGAACTGGGAGGGCCATCTAATCCAACACCTTGATAAAGCAGCTCCATTTAGCTCAGGTTGCTGAAAGCCTGTCTTCTCAAATTCTGCCTATCTCCAGGCTGTGTGTGCACAGCACCACCTCCCTGGCAAGATGCTCCAGTGCTTGCCCATTCTCACAATGAAAATGTTTGTTCTTGGATTTCACAGAAGCTTGCACATGCCATGCTCGTGTACTGTCACTGTGCACCTCGGAGAACTGTCTGGGTACACCAGCACCATGGAGCTGGAGACAGCAACAAAGGTGCAAAAAATGTGGCTGATGTGAAAATACACTTATTACCAAGAAAAAGGGATATACAGAACACTTTATAGAAGAATGAGTTGACTACATTGTGTGGCATGAAGAGAAAATTAATCAATGGGAAATTTAAACTTCAAAATTTGTTTCATGTCCTCTTGAAGCACAAACCTGGCAATATTTTGTCAGGAAACAAACCAGGAATAATTATGGGGCATTCCTGAGCACTTCCTCACTCAAATGATGCATTAGGTGATTATTTCTAAGCAGGTAAATTGACAGACCTACCTGGAGCTCTAGATAACATCTCCTTTCACATGCCTGGTTTTATTAAGAGGGCCACCCATCCTAGCTGATATTTTACAATACACATGTAAGACTCAAAAAGAGACTTAGCAGTGAATCATGGAGTGCTCCCCTTTAATGGTCTAACAACAGAGTAGGACTGACATAGTTTCTGAGAGATCAATGAACATTTTAGCCAGAAGCTTACTTGTGTCTAATGCAGGAGCAATAACTTTGCTCAATTCTATTAGTGCTGTCTGTACAGAATGCCCTGCCCTAAAACTCATCTGCCACTGGGATACAATCCAATGTTTATTTCCATTAGTTTAGCCATTGTTGGTAACAATAAAAATCAGGAGACAGTTGCAAACTAATGATTTATGGGTAGAATAAAACACAGGATGACCTTGGCTGCCTTCCATCCACCAAGAAAATGACTGGTAGTTAGAAATAAATTAAAATTATTGTGAGAGGATGGCATATGTTATTTCTCCAATAGGTAATTTTACCAGCTAAATAGCCCTGTCATTAAACTGGCAGCTGTTGTACAAATTATATTCCAAGATAAAAAACGAAATTACAGCTCCCATAGTTGTTGCACTGGTAAGAATGCTGAAAACCCCAGTTCTGCAGGAACTGACAGAAAAGGAGCTCTGGTGTTACCAGGCTAAGCACACACTCCTGGCTGGGCTGTGTTCAGCTGGGTGACTCTTCTGAAAGCTAAGCAGAAAGGATCAGGTAAGTATATCTATTATCACAAATGAAATTCCTTTACAGGAGATTCCAAAGAAAAAGAGCAACCTTCTCTGACTGGAATTTGTAGATAATGAAACTTTGGAACTTTGTTTTGCAATTTAAGTTATTCTAATAAAGCAAAACCATCAGCAATATACTCTGCATATTCTTGACAGTGACTGCAGTGAGACTTCTTTTGCTTTTACCTTTACTCATTTTTAGAAATCCCTTGTGCTCCATTCCTGTTTAATAACCTCTTTTTTTGGCCAATGGAGAATAAATAAAAAGCAAACTATTCAAACAGCTGCAGTGGGGTACTACAGAGCACAAAATGGTGGTCTGTACAAGTTTAATTTATAAATATATTCTGTTTTTCAGATGTACAGCTAGCCAAAAAGCAACATGTGGAAAGAGCAACACATTTGCAAAAGTACATCTCCATTGTCAGTCAGGAATGGAAATGTACTTTACAGCTGTGGTACACCATCACTGGTCAAAAAACCCAAAACTGACAAAAGAAAGAGAATTCAAAAAGATGAAGGGAAGTTGTATCTTTCTTGGTTTTAATTTTTAAAACAGAAATCCTGGTTTTGTCTGCCTAGCATTAAGCACCAGCTTCAAAACAGCATGAGACTTCTCAGAGAACCAGCCACCAATTATTTTTGTTTTAAATCCCAAGCAAAACAGGCTAACTATTTTTCCCAATTCCTCTAACGAAATAATTAGTACTTTGCTTGAAACTTTCAAGATCATTTCTTCTGCAGAATAAGCCAGACCCCAAGAATTCTAACCCCAATTGCCAGAGCAGCAGCAAAGCAGCAAGAAACCAAACACTCAGAAAAGGAAGTGCTGGGAAACGTTTCCAGCAGGAATGCTCTCAGCCCCACCTGTAACTACAGAATCAATGCAATTATTAATGCCAGTGTGGTCACAAAGGGGCAGCACAGGCTGAGTCCCTGCTGGGCTGCAGGGAACCAGGGTGACCTGTCTGCCCCAGCACCCCCTGCCCTGGCACAGCTGGCACCACAGGGACAGGAGAGCCTGGAACCCTCCTGGCTGCTGCTCTGCTTTGGGCACAGCCTTGTGCAGGCAAACCTTCCCCCAAACAGACAAGCACAAGGAAACNTAATGAAACTTTGGAACTTTGTTTTGCAATTTAAGTTATTCTAATAAAGCAAAACCATCAGCAATATACTCTGCATATTCTTGACAGTGACTGCAGTGAGACTTCTTTTGCTTTTACCTTTACTCATTTTTAGAAATCCCTTGTGCTCCATTCCTGTTTAATAACCTCTTTTTTTGGCCAATGGAGAATAAATAAAAAGCAAACTATTCAAACAGCTGCAGTGGGTACTACAGAGCACAAAGTGGTGGTCTGTGCAAGTTTAATTTATAAATATATTCTGTTTTTTAGATGCACAGCTAGCCAAAAAGCAACATGTGGAAAGAGCAACACATTTGCAAAAGTACATCTCCATTGTCAGTCAGGAATGGAAATGTACTTTACAGCTGTGGTACACCATCACTGGTCAAAAAACCCAAAACTGACAAAAGAAAGAGAATTCAAAAAGATGAAGGGAAGTTGTATCTTTCTTGGTTTTAATTTTTAAAACAGAAATCCTGGTTTTGTCTGCCTAGCATTAAGCACCAGCTTCAAAACAGCATGAGACTTCTCAGAGAACCAGCCACCAATTATTTTTGTTTTAAATCCCAAGCAAAACAGGCTAACTATTTTTCCCAATTCCTCTAACGAAATAATTAGTACTTTGCTTGAAACTTTCAAGATCATTTCTTCTGCAGAATAAGCCAGACCCCAAGAATTCTAACCCCAATTGCCAGAGCAGCAGCAAAGCAGCAAGAAACCAAACACTCAGAAAAGGAAGTGCTGGGAAACGTTTCCAGCAGGAATGCTCTCAGCCCCACCTGTAACTACAGAATCAATGCAATTATTAATGCCAGTGTGGTCACAAAGGGGCAGCACAGGCTGAGTCCCTGCTGGGCTGCAGGGAACCAGGGTGACCTGTCTGCCCCAGCACCCCCTGCCCTGGCACAGCTGGCACCACAGGGACAGGAGAGCCTGGAACCCTCCTGGCTGCTGCTCTGCTTTGGGCACAGCCTTGTGCAGGCAAACCTTCCCCCAAACAGACAAGCACAAGGAAACACCAGGAATCAGCAAGCCTTTGGAAACTCAGGAAAGATGATCAAACAAAAAAGCAAAAAACCTGGCAGAAATTTAGACATTAAATACCATTAGAAGCCATTTTCCCCATCAGATGCTGTACACAACAGCATGTTAATGGGAATATTATAATGCTGACAACTTTTTCTTGACTGAATTATGAAGCTAATAATTTACAAATAAAGGATGCAGTACTCCTGTCAATGTCTTATGTTACGAGCTGCAGCAAATTAGTACATTTACCTGATATTATACAGCTGAGACAGTTGTTTGGCAGCAAGTCAGGCCAGTAAGAGGGATTTAGCATGCTGTCATCTTTCTATAGACTGTATTTTTCCACAGCAGATGACACTTGAAAGCTGCAAGAGAACCTGCTCTGTTTTCTCAGCTGACTCCTCTCCCAGTGCAGCATTTCTTTGTTTGCTGTGCAGGTTGTGACCATCAGAGCTCAGATTTAGGGTGACTCTGGTCAGACATTCAGGGGAACCTGGCTCAGAATGAAGAGCAGCAAGAGCTGCTCCTGAACCCCACCTGGGATCAGACTATGAAACTGTAACACCAAAAACTGTTTAGAGATTGAAAGTGTTATCTGGCTGTATAGCAAAGTTCCTAAAAACAAATGGTTTACAATTTATGATTGTCAAGACCTTTACTATGGTCTGACAGACAAAATACTGCACTGGGACTCAAGAAATCACTGATTTCTCTCCCTGGTAAAATGGGGTGTATACCATTTACCTGGCAATTTCACAACCTTGACAGAACCCAAATCACTAACTATCATTGTGCAAAGGTGTTATGAAGAGGGCTGCATTTTTGCCACCCAAGACAACATAGTTGGCACTTACTAATTTGTGGCAGAAGCCAACCTTAGGTTTAGAACTTGTTATGGATAATATGAGTGACTCAAAACCAGCACTATGAAATGACACACTGTCTGTAGCTCTCCCTAATGCATCACACAGACAAAGCAACTCACCACCAGCAAGCAGCTCACTGCAGAACCCTAGGCTGACATCCAGGAGATCTGGACCTAAACTTAAAAATACATTTGGGGACCTAAATATTGATGGTTTTGTATTTCAAAAGTACCTGCCACAAGCCAGGAATGGTAGTTGAAGGTAGAAATCTCCAGGATTTATTTGGACTATATCTCACAGTTCCCCTTTCACTGAAACAAGAAGTAAATCACCTGGGGATCATCCTGTTGTGGTCTGATGGTCACCTCAACACTCACTTATCCTGAGCCTCAACATCTATCCCTGCTTTCTACTTTAAAGCAAGTTAGTCAAGAACTCATTTGCATAAGAAAAATGGCAAAAACTCCTGGCTCATTGCCCCAGAAATGGTTTTACACCTTTTTCATGTAAAATATATTCACTTGAGATATTTCAAACTTCACCTTCCCTTACCTCTAGACTGAATCACTGAACATTTGGGGGCCTGGGAAGAGTCTTAAATCTTGACTTGCTTCCAGGAACTAGAAGCTTCTACTGCAACATTTTGAGCTTGCCAGGAGTCTCTGACTGACCTACAGGGAAGCCGCCTCTTGCATTTAAAGCAGGGAAATTCATTTCTTTAAACTGCACATCCCTTTCCTAGGAATGCTAGCTGCAGTCTCCAACAATGGCTTTTGTATGTTAGTACTATGTCAAGCTAGCTGTTCTCATTTAATAAATGACATACTGGAAGCATTTATTTTCTGCTGCTCACATTTGTTTTCCTCACCTCTGAAAACACAAGCCCAGCAGCAGAGGCAGCTGACTGCTGTTTGACAAATACCATGCTGACAATATCCTGGCTGCAGCTAAAGCTTCCTTAGCACTGAGACCTGTCACCCCCAGCACAAGTCCCAGTGGTGCTTCTCAAAGCTCAGCCTGCAGCAAAGTACATGAGTTGTTTGACTTGCCTTGACAAGATATGCGTAAATAAAGACAGAACTGAACTTTACCCCTTGTTCTTGGCAGATCTGGGTTAGTCTTTCCAGCTGCTCATCTTGAATAACTTTTGCCTTCTCATATTGCTGAATCATCATCTCCATCTCCACTTTCACTGGAAGGACATAGGCTGGAAAACACAAATAACACTTAAAACAACCCAGCTGTGATTTGGTTTTTTAGCAGGAAGAAAACCTTTACAGGCCAAAGAACATCATCCCTTTCCCTTGCATCTGGAGAACCAGAGCATTTCCAGTAGAAGCAGCACTAGAGTACATTTTTCAGGGAAGGATTTCTAACATAGGAAATGCAGGGTCAGACCTCCATCAGCCTGGCTGAACTGAAATGCTTGCTGCTTGCTCTTCCCAGATTCCATGCTAGCACAGCTCTTCCCCAGGGCTTACCACAGATTTCCTGAACCACTGGGTAGGAGGATTTTCTCTTTACAGTCAGTCCCATTCCCTCCAAACCTGAACAGCACAGCTCCCTCAAGGAAAAGAACCATTCCACAGCCCTAACCATTTAATTCCTAGACTTTGTGGTAAGACATCAGTTCTTAATGGACGCAGCAGACTAAGAAAGATATTTTGAAGAAACAAAAAGGGCATTTATCTTCTATGGCATTTCAAGTTACAACCCCGTTTTCAGTACGTTTTCTGAATGGCTCTAGAAATTTTGCTCCTGACTTAACTATGGCAAACTCACACTGATCAGGAAAGCTGGTCAATACATACTACCATTAATGTTTTCTGAAGCTACACAAAATGCTGCAATTTTGTTTTATGCTTCAATCAGAGGGCTATGACCTCACCTGAACTCTGAATACAAAGTTTCCTGGGCATTTAAACCCAAAATGACAATTTAACTCTGTTTTTTCACACATGAGCAAAATGGCCATTCAGTTATTTCTTTCCCCTAAGCTGCTGAGCACACAGTAACCCACACTGAAGTCCTTGTTTCCAGGCTCAGCCACAGGCTCTGCTCTCTGCAGCCTTGACATGCTGGGGCCTTTTCATCTCCCCTGGCAAATCCCCATAGAGGTTTCTGCAAAACACCACCAATATGCACTTCATTTCCAGGATGTACAGCATGCAGAGAGCAACTCGTGCTGGGAATCCCCAGGGCAAGAAAATCCTCCTGGAATCTCACATAAAACTTATTTACTGACAAAAACTTAGAAAAGAAAGTCCTAAGAAAGAGCTGGCTGTATGGTTATGAGGAGGGTGCAGCACATATCAGCAAAGCTGAGAATCAATTATTTTGCAGAATCAGGAATGACAACTGGTGGCAAGAGACATAAAGCAGGTAAGGATATTTACTTTACAGGACAGGGGACAGCAAGCTGCCTAAGAGGAAAACAAATGAATAAATTATAAAGGCTCCTAGAGAGCAGGAGATGTAGCCATGATCTCCAGATCTACTCTGCTCCATGGGAGTCATTGTTCAGTGCTAGTAAAATGTAAGAGTAAGGGCAATGACAGGGACAGTGGCAGCAAGCAATCCTTCTGTATTTTCAGAACCTCTTTTCCCCAGCCTGGCAGGTGATGTTGCAGTCACCAGTGAGTCCCCACTCACCATCAATGATCCTCTTCACTCTCCATATCCTCAGAGTGATGATAAGGCTGATGGCATCCCATGGGCTGCTGGGGCCGTTGGCCACTGTTGAGGCTACCATTGGTGCCAAGGACAAGATTATGACAGCACCATCAAACACCTGGAGAGAAATCAGCGTTTCAAACCTTTCCTTAAAATCATAACCCTGCCATTCCTCTTTGAAATCTGGAAGGAGTCCCTCTTTGTCCAAAAGAAATGCAATTATGTACCTATTTGAAAGGGATATGAGAGGTGGCCAAGCCACAGAAAGGCTGCATCCTTTTTGGGTAGTACAACAGAATTCCTCAGTGCTTTTTATGAGGTGAGGAGAGATAAACTGTGGTGGAAGGGAAGGGGGAGAGAAAGGTATTTGGAAATAGTGGCCAAAATCCCCAAGGAGAAGTGATAGTCTAAATGTTATTACAGCCAAAGAGTTTTATCACCACTGGTATTTATTACCTGTTATTTGGCATAATGTCATCTAAAAAAATGCAGTCCCTGCCCATAGATCTTACTGTCTAAATGAAGAGATCAAGAAGACAAGTAGAAAAAGATGGAGCCAAGAGATTTGATGGCTCTTGGCCATGTCCTGGCTACCCCACACGTGTGGGGACGGCTGTGCACCCAGACAGAAAGGTGCCTGCTCTCACTTCCATGGGGCAGGAGGCTTGTGAGGAGTTTGACAGCTGGGACTGCTCTGAATGATTCATGTGACACTGGCTGCACTGGGATCAGATCAGAAAAAGCAATAGTGCAAAGCTTTAGACAGAAATGAGGCAGTAGATGTGTTGCAGAGCAAAGTGGCAGCAGTGCTGTGTCCAGTGCACCACGTTCTCACTCCTGCTGAAAGCCTCCCCTGCTGCCAGGGCCCACTGATCAACTGTTTGCATAAAGAGGCAGGGCACAGATTTTTGTAAGAACTACATATTCAGAACTGTGTGTAACAGTCCAGTGTATTGAAAAGAAATACTTCTTATTGCAGCCACTCAATGGGCAGTAAAAAATATCACTATTCCAAATTACCAAGATGAATTATCAGAAACTGCTCCATTTAGCCTTAATAATAACAAACCCTGAATCAACTATTAAGTTTCATTAATTTTTTTAGCAAAATAAGTTAAAATGTTTACAACTTCATTACAAAATATGCAAGTCTCTATACTGATTATGCTCCAAGAACACCCAGAGTGTCTTCTGGTTCTTCCTGTACAGTAGTGGTTTATGAGGCAGTATCAAGAAAGAGCTTTTAATTTGCCTGATCTCCAGATTTCTGTTCAGATTGGGATTATGTATTATTTATTACACACAAAATTCCTTTTCTTTCTCTACAGAATGAAAAAGAAAGAGTATATACATTCCATGTAATTTTTATTTTGAGGTACTAATTACAGTGTTTATCAAAACAATTTCACAATAAAAATGGGGGTTTTACTACTAGAAAACTATATGCAATTTTTCAACTAACTCAACTAATTTCAACTCAATTATGGCAATGGGAATATAAAACTCAGGTGACAATTTTTACATTTCAGGGTAGCAGTATTGCCAGACCAGCACAACTCTAACAACAAAAGTCACACAAAGAGCAAGAAGACCAAAATCCCTCCCTTCATAAAATATTTTCAAATATTGCAATCTTCTGAGTCTCTCACAGAAAAAGGGACTACAGCACTCAGCTATTGATAATGCACATAATGAAAAGAATGTGTGTATTTATCTGCCTTAAAAGATATTGTTTTGCACAGGTTAACAACAAAGCCATCTAAAGCAGTTCTTCATGGTCTTACTGGGGCTGCCTGGAAAACAGTAGCAAGAGAGAGAGCTTACCTCTATTTTGTTTTCAATGTAATCCCATATGCCAAGGACCACAATCCTCAAAATAGTCTAGTAAAATAGATTAGGGGGGAAAAAAGATTAAGAATGTTATTGCAGTCTTAGATAAACATTTAGTCCTTTACCTATTTAGGGAATAATTTTTTTGTATTATTTAAGAATTATACATTTCTTCTAAATAATAATCAGGTTCTAGAAATGGCTAAACTTCTATATTTAAAAAGCAGATATTGCTTCCCAACCAGTATATTGCCTGAGCAAAACCTCCACAAACAAGTTCCAAGTTCAAATGCTCATCAGTCTTTCCATCTTCCTAAAATTTTGCTCTCATATTTGTGCGATTTAAATTACCAACTCTCCCCAGCCTCCTGACCCAAGCCTATGTAAGATCCACCATGGGGCTCCCTCAGTCAGAATGGGGGAAAATTCTCTTTTCTGGCCATCTTTGATCTGCCAGTGCTTACTGATTTTCTAAGACAAGAGGCCCTGTCCTGTCCTGATGCCTAAAGGTGCTGACATTTCATCAGCATGAAGAGCAGATGCTCTTCACTGCAGTTGAAGGCAGTTGCTTTATTTTAAGATACCAGAAAGTCACGGGATAAGGGAGAAAAATATCTCTGTGATCCTTCTCTATGATGCAAAATAGCAATAAGTAGCCTCAAAAGCGAAAAAACAGGAATAGAAAAAAAAAACCAGAATGAACCAATGGTGAATTCCTATTAAAAATCCAATGGCACCTTTCCTAGTTTTTAATTTGGCTTTCAGAAGACAAAATAAAAGAAAAAGTCCATCAGTCAACTTGCAATTGATATTGAACTGACATAAAAGCCTAATTGGTAGGGATGTTTCCTGCCAACAGCAACAACAAGGTCAGATTTTGACAGGCATGAGGAGTCTGCAGCTGGAGCCCTACAAGGGCCACCAAAATGCTGCTTTCTCCATTGAGGAGCAGCATAATGACTTGGTGCTCAGCAAGCCTACGTGTCAGGGGGTGACCATGCCCAGAAGTGTGCAGAAAAAAGTGACTCTGATGAATACATGTATCTCCTCTTCACTACAAACACAAATCTCAAATCCCAAGCAGCTCTGAATTGATGCCAAACACACCAGCAGTACCTAAATGCAGAACAACACAGAATTGTTCTGTGCTCCTGTGCGTGGCTCTGCCACCCCCAAGTGCCCCAGCTGGCCTGGGATCACTGTGCCCATTCTCCTGGCACTGCAAACCTGGATAACAGCACTTCCCCTGCTCTGCCAGGGGGCACTGCTGCTGTGGGGCAGATGGTGCTCCCAGAGCCCAGGAGCAGGAGAGGAGCAGGAGAGTGAAGCAGCCAAAACCTCAGAAATGGGGGATGCAGAGGCACAGGCCAAGGCTGGCTGAGAAAGGGAAGCACGAGCCAGAAGACAAAATGCAGCATCCTCTTTCCTCTACAAAAACTGATTATACTCTACAGAGACAGCAAGATGCACCAATGCTGCCAGTCTGTACTCCTAAAAACACTGAACTTTCAAAGCACTTGACAAATGCAGCATGGGAGTAAGGCTCTCTCCATAATAACCTATAAATAAACCTCAAGGTTTATTTATTATGTGGAGGAAGAGATGCACAACAGCAGGTGCTCAAGTCCCTTAATGGCCCCAGACTGGCCAGCACAATGTGATCTGACACAGGCACAAGGTGTAAGCACACGTGTTGCTGAGCAGCCAAGGCACTTCTGCAGCCACAGCTCAGCTCCTGAGCTCAATTCTGCCAGGAAAAGCATCCCAGCTCCTCTGCCAGCACCTCCCTCACTCCCTACCCAGGAGCTGCACAAAAGGCTGAAGCACAAGCGACCTGTGAGCCCGTCAGTTCAGCTGTACCAGCTACCTGGGGTCCATGCAGGTTCCACAGCAGGCAGCCATGGCAAACACATGAATGAGGACAGGCAGAGCCTTCCTGGGGCACCACCTCTCCTACAGCTGAGAGCACAGCTCAGGCTCTGCTCTGCTTGGGCAGGGCTTATGAAGTGCCAGGTCAATAAGCAACTAACACAGGACGGCTGAGCACTTAACAACCTTACAGACACTGAGGGCAAAAGTCTTCCTTCCTTTGGACAGGTGTGCACAAAGGTATTTTCACTGAAATGAGGCATATTTGCACAAAGAAAACAGAAACACTGCATCACAACCCTAAATATGATTTAACATTGGGCTGATGAGGGAATGTAAAAAGGTGTTTTCCTTCTTGCCTTTTTTAATTCCTGACTGCAGCATTTCAATCAGACTGTGCTACTGCCACCTTAACGGCTGTGAGCAGTTCCAAGGGCTGGAAGCACACACAAATGTTTTCATTGCCACTCTGCTGCTGTGAATCAGCACAAGCCAGCACTGACTGGAAGTCTACTTGGCAGACATTTAATGCAGGATTGGGTGTTGCTGTCCAGCACAACATGCCCAGATGATCAGCACCTTGGCTCTCAGCTCGAGCAGACACTGAGGAAGGTGAGGGTAAGGGTGGGATGAGCCAGCTCCTCCACCCCAGAGCTGGGCACAACTGGGGGTAAGCTTAGAAAACATTTATTCTGCATGGAAGCTCTTCAAGCAGTGCACCAGCACTGTCACTCCTAACACCCATCCCCACTGGAGTGCCAGGAGCCAGGAAAGGCAGTCTGCCCTTGGTGACCTCAGTGTGCCCACGGCAGGGAGAACATCCACTGCTCTCACCCAGAAAAGGTGGAACCAAAGAAATTTGGATTTACTGGGCACATCCTTGATTGCTTAGTATAATAAACGCTTTGACAGCTAATGAAAGCATTGGTTTTTCTTATATATAACATTTTAGTATTTTTTGCAAAGCAATCAAATATATGTTTCATACAAATACATACATATTGCATTTGATTGTACAGTGTCCCTGTACTGTAAAGTACAGAACTTTAAAAATGAGGACCTGTAGCAGAATCTGAAAAAACACAGAGACAGAAATTAATAATCTAGGAAACTTTCTAGCTACTGTTAAAGGAACAAACTGAAAGATGCATATGAATTAGAAGAGAACTGTAAAACATTCGTCACAGACAAAAGCAATGTTAGTCCCAATTCTACCATTTTTAAGTACAAAAATCTACAAGAAAAAGAGAAAAGCTGGAGTAGCATTGCCGTTTCCTACTGATGTGCAGGCATGTACAAATACACATAAACAGTTTTGCATTACACCACAGGCATTCTGCACTTTTGAATGCAGATTTGAAAAAAACATTAAGCATCAATGTGAGCACTTTCTGTTAAAGGAAAGTACTGCCAGATTGGATTTTTTGTACTTGAAAAAGAAAGCTTTAATGTTTTTTGACTGGAAATGTTTTAATTAGAAAGTCCTTAACACATATATTTTTTACTTTTATCAGAAATACATTTTTCTTCTGCTAAAGCTAATTTATTAATGTGCACTAATAAAAGGCAGAATGACTGAACAGTTGTGTTAATTTCTTTAAGATAAAGTAAACCCAGATAAAATTTTAGATCATTTTTCAGACAGAAATACAATTTCAAACCTGACAAAGTCTCTTGGTTACACACAATTGTTTGCACAACAGTAACTGTCTGCAGTGAGGTTTAGATGCTGCAGGTTCTCTCTCTAATTTTGTAGGGAAACTTGGCCAAGTCCTTTGCTGAGCCAGCTGTGTGAATTCCCACAATCTGCATTTGTCAGCTGACTGCATGGTACATTGAGTAATTTTAAGCACTTTTCTGCTTGCACAGTTAATATACAATTTACTGCTCAGTGAGTCACTGAGTCCAATCCCTGTGTAGGGTGACATCAGCAGGAGGCAGCACAGGAGGGACCTTGGCCCAGCACAAGGCAAAGGAGAGAGGAGAGCACCTCTGCACTTCATGATGGGGCACAGCTTGGGCAGGGGAGAGACAGGATGGAGGTGGCTGGAAGGGATGTCTGTCTGTCCTTCCTTCCTTCCATCCTCTGTCACAGAGGCTCCAGGAACACTGTCAATTAAGCTTTTGCCTTTTGCATGTATCTCATAAGACAAAATAACTATTGAAAGCTTTTCCAGAACACCTTGTACCCAATCAGTAATTTAGAGCCCCTCTCATCTGGGTCACTCCCAGCGGCCTCAGCTCATGCAGTCCTTAGCAGAATCCCCTTTTGCCATCTCCTGGTGTGCCTGTACTGAGCTGCTGCATGAGCTGTGCCAGCACACGCTGTGCCCAGGCCAGCAGAGCCCAGAGGAACGTGCTGGCACATGTAAGCAAACACATCCTCCTACTTCCAGGGCACAGGCACCCTCCTCACACAGCTTCTCTTCAGCCAAGGCTCTGAAACTACAGCCCCCACACCACCACTGTCCAGTACAACCCAACCCCATGTCCTGGCTGGAACTGCTGGGCTCCATCAGCTCGTGGTGCCACAGAAAGCATGCCCTGCCGAAGGCTGGAGCCATGAACAGACACAAACACACTGGCTTCTCTCTCACCAGGACATCACACACCCAAATGCACCTTTGCACAACCTCTGCACTTCTATTTCTTCTGGTGTTCTCCCAATACTCTCACAGTCTTAATTCTTAGCATACAGGGAAAACCAATGAATTTTCAACTGACAATTCTGTCTAGATTTGAAAGGGCTTTTCAGGCATGGGAATGGCTCACCAGAGACTCCACCACTGGCCAGGGAACTGGGCTTGGGCAGCCCTGCAGCACAAGCTCCCTCTGGGCATGGTCACACAAGCACTAACACTGCTCTCTGAAACAAGAGGGGTAGGACCTGCTGCACTGCCACTATCAGGAGGTGAAAGCACAGATGAGGCACTGACACAGCACACTGTAAGTCAGGTATATTACTGGAAATGAAATGGGCAGACTGGCATTCAGGCAGATGTCCAGCAAGATTCCCAGAACTTTATGGGACCACTCTCCATGGTAACTACTTCTTTGTGAGGCCAGAAAATTGCTTGGTAAAGAAATTTCCCAGTATATTAAAATTTATTTCATACACACTAGCAAAGAAAAAAGCCTAAATTTACCTTTATAAATCATACTAATATATAAAATCGGTATCTATGTTCCTAGACCCCACTACTCACTCCATTTTGAAAACAAAACTTACAGCAATGAAGTGAATTTATGCACCATGAGAAAAGCTGTATGTACATGGAATAAAAGTAAACACACAGAAGAGAAACCACAGCTTACAGAAGATTAATGGGAGATTATTATCTTCCCACTCAGCTCTTTGAAGTTCACAAATAATATAACAAAAGTAACATAGCTGAGTTTCTCTAATATAAATTATGTGTTTCTTAAGGGAAAGATGTTTTTACTTAGTTTAGGATGTTTTTCTTTTTTAACAGAACCTTAACAGCAGAGTTTCCCTTTGGAGGTTTTATTCCTTTCAAGGGTTGCTATTAACAAGCAGAAAAACGGCAGATAACTATGAACACTTCCTTTAAATATACAGGATGAGGAAAGCCTTGGAGTTTTTCCTCCTGTGAGCCCAGCTAATGAAACAGATTGTTTAGCAGCTGGGAGCCCAGACCCACCCCACTAAATTTGAGAGCTCAGTTCATGGCCACAGATGCCAGAAGAAAGCTGCAATTGGGTGCTTGCCTGAGTACACAAACCTGGTTCCTCCCAGGGAAACCCTCAGGTGCTTCCCTTCAGCAGAGTGCCTGAGTGCTGGGCTGGCTGCAGCACACAGAGCAGGGCACGCAGGGCAGGGCACGCGGAGCAGGGCACACTGAGCAGGGCGCGCGGAGCAGGGCGCGCGGAGCAGGGCGCGCGGAGCAGGGCGCGCGGAGCAGGGCGCGCGGAGCAGGGCGCGCGGAGCAGGGCGCGCGGAGCAGGGCGCGCGGAGCAGGGCGCGCGGAGCAGGGCGCGCGGAGCAGGGCGCGCGGAGCAGGGCGCGCGGAGCAGGGCGCGCAGGACAGGGCACGCAGGACAGGGCACGCAGCTGATACCAAGGAATCCCTCCTTGCACAGTCTCATCAGTCCCAGAGGAAAAGCAGAGCTGAACAACAGCCACAGAACCAGGCAATTGTGGCAATGGGATAGAACTGCTCAGAGCAGACTTCAGTCCACTCACCAAAACTCTGAGACATTCCCCATCTCCTTTTCTCAACCAACAACAGCAAGGCTGAGTTTGCCCTCTGGAGAGGGTACAACCCCAGCCTTGCCATGCTGCTGATTCTGGGATTTCCCCCCAATGCCTCTCTCTCCTCTTCTATCTTAATGTCTGGGTAACATTTGGTGCACAGACAAATCACAGTGATGTATGTAAACACAGACAAACCACTAAGAAATCCTGTTCAAATACTTGGAAAAAAGCAAAGCTGATGTGCACTTCACCTGAATATGATTTTAATGCTGGAAAGTCACAGACAGCGACAGTATAAAATGAACAAAGTACCTTTAAGGCTTGTGGCTGTATGACAAGCCTAGGGAAAGCAGGAAGATGCTGTGAGAGCAGCTACTCAGCTCTGCTGGCAGCTGTTCTGGTGGCATTTGCCAGCTGCTGGCATGTTTAGCCCCCTGATTTTAACCAAGCAGAAAGCCAGTGGCTGTTTAACTTCAACTGCACTGCAATAACTTGCAGTGCTTTGAGGACACCACCTTTAATCAGTTATATTCTTCTAAAACATTCAGATTTTGTGCTGAAAGTTTTATGGGTCGTAACACGTATTTGACAACTTTGTTTGTTAAGTTGAGGTCTTCCTGAAGAATTGTGTACCCATATTTACAACTAATGGGAACCAAACTACAGAATAAACACTAAACATTCAAACTTAGAACAGGGTACTTGCTATGGAAACCACCTTTTTTGAACACCAGAAACCTTGAATCCTTGCTTTGAGTTGAAAAGCAATGACTGAAGGACTCATCAATTCTCAGCAGTTGCCTGTTACACCCAGGTAAACTAATTAAAACTGCTGATCCCTGGAATATCATCCTGGCATAAACAACCACTCACTGTAACATATGATCATCTCAACAAATGATCCCAAATCCAGCTGACTCATGGTATGGGAATCAGAGGGGGGGAAAAAAAACTGAAGGGACCAAAGGAGAAAATAAAACTAAAAATCTTGGGGAAAAAAGCCATTTGCAATTTTTGCAGTATTTTGTAACCTCTTGGAAAAAAAATTATTTGGATGACAGAAAATTATACCCCCTGTTTTTGCTCTCTTAAGACACAATTCAGTATTAATTCAACCTGGCATAAGACCAACCCCAGCAAACCCAGCAGGAAAGATACACCTGAACTCTTTCCCAGACTGGTGGTCTCTGAAGCACATCCAGCTGCTCTGTGGAGTCACTTCTATCTCTGAGCGGCCAAATGAACCCACATCCAAAAATCTACCCTGGTCTGTGCACCTCACATGGCTGTCTTGTGGCCTCATTGTTCTTTGATCTAAATTCAAACCAGAATCAAATAGCTGAAGGAAGCTACTTTGGGAGACAGAAGTAGATAATGGATTGAGTGATAAGTTTATAATAAATGAGAACAGCACGTAGACAAAGTAGTTCCAAATATCTAATAAACAGAGAAAAGCCAATGCAGATCCAAAATGAGGATGGTGAGTCAGGGAAACTGTTTGGGCTCTGTGAAACACTTCTGTTACTCTTTTCCTGAAAAATGCTTCTGAACAAGTTCAACCACTTTGGAGGGTACCCTGTCCCAGCAGAACTGAAAGAACCAATTCCTTCCCTGAGCCAGATGAGCCCTGGCCTCAGGGAGTGCCTGCAGTGCCACAACCGGCCCAGGAGCAGCTGGGCACTCAGGGAGGGACACAGGAGAAGACACTGCCCCAGGTGTGAGAGAGTGTGGTGGTGCAGGCAATGAACCCAGAGCTGCAGATTGCAGTGCAGCAGCAGGGACTGAGCACAGGAGAGGCTTCTGGAGAGCAGCTGCAGAAAGCCAAGGGGTGCAGGTGGCTGTGCTGCCATGCTGCTGCAGCAGCTACAGGCTCATCCTGCGGGGAAGCTCAGGGGCACAGGGAGCTCCAGGGTGCCAATCCCCACTGAGGAAAGATTCTGGGGGGGAGAGGAAGGTATTTCTTTAAAGGGAGTGGACACCATCTAGCAAACCTGAGCCTTTGGGAATTAGGATAATTCACAAAGACTACAAATTCTTGTAATTGTTTAGAGATTATTTTCAGTCATTTCACATGTAACCTCCAGCCCAGCAGCACTGTCAAAGGATGGGGCCAGTAATGGGACCTGTGCACATGCAGCAGAAGGCTGGGATGCAGAGCAGTGTGAGATCCCTGCCTGCATCACACAGCCCTTTCAGAAAGCATCCACTGACAGCACCAGCTAAAAAACCCTGCTGAGAAATACAAAATGAAACATGTAGATGTTTTTCATTAGGAGCACCATGGAAATTGCCAATCACAGTTGATGAGTATGAATCCAATACAAGTAATCCAGTAAATAATGGGCAGATATCATAGCTTTGTTTTTTGATTATTGCTTTTTTGTAACCTTCACCTAGTAACTATCTAAACCTTCTACAGAATGAAATCATTAATAAATCTCTCTGGATTATATTTTCTCCTGTGGAACCTGAAAAAATATTTTAAAATATTTTAAGTCCAAGCTGTCTCCCAATTAGTAAACATAAAACTTGTTATTGTGACAAGTAACATATTAAACCCCGAAAAATAGCAATAAAAGCATTTTGAAATATTTCAGAAGCAGTCTAAATGTCTCAATACCAATGATTTTTTTCTGGAACACAGCTGAAAGCTCAGAAAGGCAGATTATCTCAGTTTGGTCATTTTTTACATCATGACTAGAACCTTTTCCAGTGCATACATTCATACACATTTTGGCAAAGAAATTCACCATTTGTTTCATTCTCTGACTAGGTCTACATGCAGCAACCTAGAATATATAAACTACCTTAATAAAATGTGAGAGGAGGTAACTCCATGCTCAAAACAGATCTTTTTGTACAAAACTCCCATGGATCTTTATTCTTGAAGAACATACCTTCAACTAAATCCTACACTTTACACCCAGTGACACTGGTAAGAAATGGATCAAACTATCCTGTCCAGTGCCTGTAGATTCAGAGATAATTATTTCTTTCTGGAGTTTACAAATTATAATTTTAAGGCAGTATCTTCCCTTCCACGTTTCCTTACCTGACATACAGTGCTAATTTAAATAACACTTTTTTAGTTTGCTAAGTAGAAGTAGCAACAATACACTTTTGTTTGGTTTTTTCCTTAAAATACACTGTGCTATGTTATTTGCAGTCAAACTCCTGTAAAACTCTTGCTAATTCCAGTGACAACATAATGTGGTGAAAGACTTTGGTTATACATACCTCTGAAAAGAAAACAGAGAGGATGACTAGGCTGATCCAGTGAATTACTCCTGCAAACTGGGAAGCACTTGAAACTGCAATTAACATAATACAAGGAAGGGTCATTACAGTAGCAGAGTGCAACTTAGGTTTAGCAAAATTAGTACTGCCACAAGTTACATATGGTAAAGCTTGCTTTGCCAGATTTTGCAATGAAGGAGCAGAAAGAGGATGGGATGCAATGGACATGGAACTCCAGCCCTGGCAGCTGCTCACCTTCATTCACCATGTTAGCAGCTCTTCACTGGAGCTTTAACAGATCCTGCTGCTGGTTAGCAATGGCAGACACAGCTCAGGCCTTTGATGCCCTGCCACTGCTTCATGTTCTCACCCCAGTACGAGATGTGTGACTAATTCCTGTGCACCTAAAAACCCAGATCTAGGACTCAGTAAGGAAACAGAATGCTCTACTATCCCCACATTATTCCTTGTGTTCAGTCTTTGACAATTCATCTCAGATGATCAGTATTTATCAGGAACAGGTGCTTAAAAACTAATCCTCAAAATGGGCTTCAAAAGACATTTCATGCTGACAGAAAAATGCAGGAGGTTGACAGGGTCCACTAACTGAACTGCTGGTGATTCCTACTCCCACATGCTGCCAAGTTTGGGCTAAGGGAAGGGAGAGCAAACACTCTCTCCTTCCTGCAGGGTATTTGTGAGTCTAGCATCTCCACAGCAGAGAGAGCAGAGCACTCTGTGCAGGCTTGCAGTGTCAGGGGATGACTGTGTAAGGCAAGCAGTGCCTGTGTGCACAGAGGTGCAGGGCTGCAGCAGACTTAACCATTTCCCAAGAACACATCAGGCACATATTAAATAAAGAATTTTATTTTAAAATCAGAATCGATTAATACGGGAAGGAGAGGAAAAGGATGTAGGAAGAAATCAGTATGCAAATAAATCTGAGTATGCCCTGCCACTGGAACCCCCACTGCTGAAGCTCTTTTGGGGCTTGACGAGAGCATTTGCTGCGCTGCAGCAGAGGAACTACATAAAGATGAAACAAATCGGCAGAATACAACAGAATAAAGTTTCCTAAGGCACTTCTCTATCGGGCAGCCTGAAGAACAGGAAACCCTCGAGACGCAGTTTTTCCAACAGGGCTCGACTGACAGACAAGGCTCCAGCTGCCCCCTGGCGACACAGAAACATTCAGCAACCACGAACTGGGGGAGCACTGCTCCTGCCAAACCCCGAGCGAGCACTGCAGGAGCTCGGAGCAGCAGCACGGGCTCTCAGCGGATGCTGTTCCTGATTTCCTGGCAGATGCACACGGCAGGGGTGTGTGTGATGCTGCTGCTTCGGGCAAGCCCTGACCCCGCGGGGCTGAGGCTCGGCTGCAGCCCGGGGGCGTTTCCTTTGTACGGCTCTGCCAGGGCACAGCTGGGCACAGCCCGGGTTCCACAGGGCACAGCTGGGCACAGCCAGGGCTCCACAGGGCACAGCCCGGGAGCACAGCCCCTCAGCCCCACGCTGCTCAGGAAGGGCTGCTGCCTTCTACCCATGCAGAACGAGGGTGGTACCACCATCATTCCCCCAACTCCTTTTCCCCAAAACTCCTGAAGATGGGGAATGGATAGCATGGTCTGTATTCCTGCAACACTAGAACTTGCAATACGATTTTTATTTTTTATTTTTAATTTTTTAAAAGGAGGTGCAAGCGAATTAATACTAATCTATTTCTGCTTTTGCAGAACATCACAAGGTATTGCGATGCTATTTTGTTATTGCAAGTGAGGAGCTCTGAAGACAGACTCAAAAAACTTGATTACAGAACGGAGACCTAAAACAGAACATGTACTATATGTCCCTTGCTTTCTGGGGTTTCTAATTCTGGTACAAATACACTTTGTGCTAAAATACCCTAAAAGGTCTCATACCTTTTCACATGTGTGTCCTACAGTTTGTAAATGTGGTGTCAACCTATGAAACCACCAGCTTTGTGCATGGGAGAAATGCATCATGCAACCAAAGACTGCACTGAAAGCAGAAGAGAAAAGCTATACTCTAAAAATGTATAGAGTACAGAAAATTCTGGTACAAATACACTCACAGCCAAAGAAAACACCAGGTTTCTTTTGTTGTGGGTTTTTTTTTTCCGGTTGGTGGGTTTGGATTTCTTCTAATAAAGGGAAACTTCCTAACTAATTACAGTCTATAGCATGGATTAGCAGTTGTTATTAAGGACAGAACTGGCAGTGATGTGCTGTAAGGTATCCTAATGCACTGCTTGGTTTTATAAAGAATAAGGAACCCTTTAAAACTGTAATTACATTTTTGAGAAAAATAGTTATAGGCTAATGGCTTTTCAAAACCTCAGTGTAAATGACACAGATCCCTTACAAGGCACAACTGGAATACTTAGATCAGCCTCACTGAGACAGCCTTTATCTGATTTAAAACAACACAGAAGGTATTCAAACTTGGCAAGGCAAAAAGCCTCAAGGCAAGATTCATTAGCTAAAATGTAAAGTAGTAACACAAGTGGAATGGACCTGAGAAAATCCATCCTGGTGCCAGGGGCCACCTCTGAACAGTGAAGTCACCTGGCTCAACCAAACACCTGCAGGTCACGCACAAGGTGTAAGCTGCAGAGCCTTCAGCAGTGTCATATGCCCCACACACACAGGGGAGCAATGACTCCTAAAGTAAAGCCTTCCTTAGAAGGGTCCTCAGAAAATAAATGGTGAGAAAATGGCTGCTTCCAGAGGAGAGTAACCTAAACTGTTAAACCTCAGAGAAATCAATAGTCTTTAAAATCCTTTGTCTTTACAGGAAGTGAAAATTCTCTACATAAACAGAAAGATGTGACACCTCAATAAGTACTGTTGAAAGCTTCTTCCTTAAGGCCTTATACCCCTAATTCACATTCCTGACTTTTTTCAAAGTGGCAAACTTGTCCAAATCCTGGGCTTCCTCATCCAAAAATGGTGAGTGACCAGAGAGCAGAGAAAGTAACAGCTGTAAGGGAGTGGCCATGCCCTGAACAGGGTGTGCAGTATGGACAGATGGGTGGAAATGGGGAGCAACAGCATGGAATGACACACAGTCATTCACATTCATCTCACAGAGTTTAAGAAATGGCTGCAATTACCAATGAAGTCCCTTAAAGTCATCTCAATACAACTGCAACACCTGAATCTTTATGCCACTATGATCAGTTGACAAATTCCAACAGTAAAAGGACTTCAGCAGAATAAAAATTTGGTTTGCCCAGTTTAAAGCTGCCACAGGAGACACCAGGCACTCTTGTGTGCTAAGTACTCTTGCATTTATGGGATTGTCTGAAGCCCAGCTGCCATTTCAACACATCTGAGATTGCATGGAGATACTAGAGGCTGCTCCTCAACATTTAGCTTAGAGGAAAGTGTTGTTGGTGTCTGTGGTCATGTCAACTTCATATCATAAATGAAAAAGAGAAAAAAAAAAAAAAAGGGAGTGCAATGGAAGAAAAGAAGAGTAGGGGGAAAAAAGATGAATTAAGAAGCAAAACAGCAGCATTAAAATTTCCATTGTGGAACCTGTGTAGAGTGAATTCAGATAAAGCAAAACTCCATTTAAGCCATGATTTGACTCACAGGGTGTTAGCAAAGTAGAATGAAAATCTGTCTCATTTCAGTGCATTACAAGCTAGAAGGCTGTAATTTCGAGCAGTAGTTAATAAGAGGTTAACACCAAGTACCCTATTTATTTCTGTATGTGCATCACTTTTGTCTCTCCACATGTGTTGGGTATCAGAGATTAATGATGCACAGATTTTTCTCCTGTGCATGTACAACATGTCTATAAAGGACAGAACTTTTAAAGTACTAATGACAACACATGTGACTCTCTGCATGTACACTCTGCTTGTAACCTTTGAAAATTTGTCCTGTACTGAAATTGTTATTTGACCTAGCTTTGGTCAGAATTATAAAGAAGAGACCGACTTCACTATACCAGGATTCCACAAGAACACATTTCTTACCTAGCCTAGTAATCATTTCAATGGTAGGGAAAAAACATTCCCAACGTCCTCCCCCTTCAAAAACCTCCCAGCAAGTTAAGCCTTTATTTCATCAAAATTAAAAAAAAAAAATTA